>VWYI01025659.1:6317-17402 GCA_013399455.1 Anthoscopus minutus | reverse complement strand
GAGGGACAATCCCCTCCCTTGACCAGCTGTCAGTGCTGTGCCTGATGCACCCCAGGGTACGGTAGCATCAAGGAAAGCAGCACCAGCCAGTGTAAGGAGATGATTGTCCTGCTCTTGTCACTTCCATTTCCCCAGTACCATCCACCGTGTGACACTTCCACACAGGACCCCCCAGCCTGCTCACACCCGGGTGGCTCTTGGAGAGGCCACAGGAAATGGCGCAGAAGAGCAGAGATGCTCCATGAGAGGACAACAGGTCCCTGGTGTGGTGCATCCCATTCCACAAGGTGCTCACATTGCAATGAGGAAAGTGTTTAAATACAATGCAGAACTACTCCAATACAACTTACCTATCCAGATTTAAGCTCCTCATAAGTCTCCAAGGCCTTTTAAAAGCTAATTATATTACGTGACTGTACCACTTTGCTATTCCTTAGCACTGCAGAGCAGTGCGATCATTGTACCATTTTTGAAACTCACACTCTTGATAGGATTTGAAACACTGGAAAAGGTGCCGTAAAAAGAGCTGCCGAAGGTGGTGGTGGGGGAATGCTTAAAAGACTTGCAAGGTCAAATATGTAAGTAGCTCAAACTTAGAAGAACTTAAAGAAGAACACTAGGGGGTGACTTGGTCATATCGCATGAGTGCCTGTATAGAGGGAAAAAAAACCCACAAAAAACTCTGAAGTTAGTAAAGGGTTTAACCTTAAGAGGCCTCCTTAAGAGCTGTGGACAGATTCAAATATGTAAGACATGTCTGAGAGTCTGACTGACCACTGGAACAAACTGCCAACAAAGCATCTTCGCATTAAAACTTGGTGATTTCCAGTGACACACCATGTTAAATAGTAAGTCATGGAATGGTTTGTGTTGGAAAGGATCTTAAAAATCATCCAGTTCCAACCTCCTGCTACGGGTAGGGAGACTTTCCACTAGACCAGGTTGCTCAAAGCCCTATCCCACCTGGCCTTGAAACCCTTTGGCAAAAGATATTCCCACCTCCTTCCTCCCCACCACTGGCTTACCCGACCAACTCACTCAAGCCAATTTCCCAAGAAGTTCTGTTACACAAATGTTTAATTGTGCAGTGACTTTAATCTGTTCTTACCTTCATAATATCCATTTTCCTCAGTGGTGAGTCTGGACAAGCAGGATTGTCATTTGGTGTCTGGGACCCTGAGCCACCAACTGGCTTTATTAGACAAAAACAGTTTTTTGACTATAATTTTAGTCTCACAAAGAATTCTATTGAACAGTAATGATTTCACTTTTTTTTTTAATATAAAACTTAAACTGATCATCCGTATTAATAGCAGATATAAATATTTAAACCACACAGAAACCACAGTTTAAGAATGCCTCAAAGACATTTTCATGGTAAATGTCTGGTTTTGTTTCCTATGCATATAATTATACAATTAAATATTTTTAAAAACTTATTTTTGTCATGTAACTTGTGTTATGTGTACACTTCTAATAGAGTTCAACAAATGAACTGAAAATACCATAAAAAACTTGGAGTTAGTTGAAAATCTGAAAAATAATATTTTAATTGAAATGGAATTGAATCAACCTACCAGAGTGCCTGAATAGTGTGCATGTAGTTACTATTACACCGGTTGTTTATTTCCATGCCCAACTGTGTGTGTCTTATTTGTGTAACCACAGCCTGGTTATTTTGACATGTAGAACAGCATGAAAAAGGCTGGAGGCTTCTTGGCCAGCAGCCACAAGCCATGGCTGGTCACACAGCCATGATGTGCATAGGCTCAGTGGTTATTCCTCAGCAGCTGCAATATTGCAAATAAACATCTCTTGTTTTCTTTCTTTCTCTTCCAGACTTTCCAAGCTGTTCGCTGCTACTACATACAAGGTCTCTGTGACTTTGAGGATTTGAATGATGCAGGGGATGTCTGTTAGGTAGAAAGTGGGTCAATGAAATTATGCAAGGAAAAGTGTTTAAAAGGCTGAAATTACAGAAATCATTTCCTGTGGTCATGCTCATTTAAAACACACATCTTGGATTTTAGAAACATGTGATTGCATTGAGTCAAGCTTATTCTTAAACACTGAGCAGACTCACGAATCTGTTCTCAGGCCCTGCATGGAGAGCAGATTTGCCTTCTCATAACTTAATTTGTTGTATCATTTGGGCGTCTGCTTTTCAAATTAGTTGAACATGACATTAATAAGAATAGAGGAGAGTCTGAGACAGAATAGTTATGAATACCTTCTTGAGGGAGGGAATGGCAGGGAAGGAAGGTGAAATGGGTGTGATGAAATATGAGTTGTTATTTTTGCACTCTGTAGATCTTTTCTTTGTTCTTACTGAACTCATACACATTTAAAGAATATGATGTTACAAAGGAAAGGATTAATTTGAAGATACTGCCTCTTAGCTTCATAAGCATAATTTAAATATGTATATATATATATGTGTAATCCAATCTATGGACACTACTGAATGAGCAAATTGATCTCATAATTGTATTTCTTAATGAGAAAACTTAATGAGGCACTACCATGTAATTTAGACCTCTAAAATATGATGCAGTAAAGCCTAAGATTGGTAGCTAAAAGATACAGATGTTCTATGTGCTTTTTATTATCAGATTTAAAATGTTTCTTCTTCATTTTGGGAGCTGATTATTAATGAAAATAATATAAGATGAGCAATTTTGCAGAAAATTGTCTCGTCCTGAGTCAATATCATGTTGTCAGCAGTCAGACAGTGCTGGCGGGTATGTGAACGAGATCTTTGTGTCTGCTCAGCTTGGCTGAGTACAGCCAGATGGGGTCACAGTATTTCCACAGCACAGGCAAAAATGAATTCTGTGCTCTGTAGGACAAAGTCTTCTAGGGGATTCCCTGTGGCTCCAGGCTTTGAGGAAAGAAAAGGATCAATGCAGATTTTGGGGATTAGAACAGAGACCAGAGTGGGAATTGCTGCTTTTCTCTGCAGCTGTAGCTACTGCACCTCTTCTAAAGCAGCTACAGGTCTCCTGAAGCCTGCCCTAGCAGGTTGTATTGCACAGGTGCAACACTTTTGCTAGTCGTTGTACAGACAAGTGAGACTCAGAATGTATTTTATATTAGTTTTCAAACAATTGGTTGTTTCCTACACCAGGAAGAAGGCATGGGAAATGTACAAAACTCACACAGAAATGTTTATCACCCCCTGCAGTGGTTCGCACTGTGACAGCCTATTTTTAATGTGTGTAAAAACCTGCACCAGTGCTTTTCTGTGTCTGAAACAGGCCTTCAGCTGAGTTCTACCCACTCTGCTGCACTTCAGGAAAGACACTGCGCACGGGCATAGGGCAGAGTAATGAGATTCAGGGTAGATGTCTGAGAGAAACTGAAGAGTGGTGTTGCATTGAGAAAAGGAGACTTGGGGAGACCTAATGGACAGAACAGTTTTCAAGTATTTAACAGACAGCTGCCCCAAACAAAGATCTAAACTGTGACTAGTCAAAACAGACCTTTCAGACATGGAGTAAAGACACTGGGATAAAGCTCTATGTCCACTGAATATTCCTGTGCTGCTGTGGAAATGCTACAAAGTAAAAATCACTCTCCCGACTTCTCAGTTTGGTGTATACCATAAATAACACACAAAACCAGAATGTAATGTATATCTAAAATAAGATAGCCTCTTAAGAGTCTTTCCATTTAAAAATTGATTTGTGTAAACCAGCCATGTTGTAAATAAGGATTTCTGATATGACAGTGTTCCTTTGGAATAATCTTTGAAGGACATTTCCAGGCATACATCTTCAGAACAAATCATATCTTCCTTTAAATTACACATCCTTGTAACTGTGGTTAATCCTAAACCAAGCTGATATACTAATCACATAATTAGAGATATTTAAAAATATCTTGTGAAAGAGGTTATTCAAATCTTAATCTTTCTGGTAGGCATCTGGATTCCCTTTTCTTTGTGCCACCATATATATACGTCTTTTCTCATTCTCTGTAAAATGCTGCTGTGAGAACACTTCCTTGCCTGTAAACAATTCAGTCCTAGGTACTTCTGTCTCCTGCAGATGCATGTTTTATTTTCCTTTTATGTAACTAATCTGCAAAAGTACTTCTTTGATCTTTGCTGATGCTTAGGTTAATCCTGCATTTCTGACCCACTGTTGTCATTCACAGTTTTCTTTTATGCCATTAAGAGGTACAAGTGTTTTGAAACACCAGTGTATCAGTGAAGATCAGTGTCAAAACTACATTTTGTGCTGATAGCAATATCATTGATATCTAAAAAAAGATGTTAATGAGGAAAGATAGACATGGAAATTGAGGTGACAGCTGTGTACGAGTTATGAGAGCATAAGAATATTTACAAACTGAATGAAATTGTGACTTGTTTGAAGTTCAAGGGAAACTTTGACAGTAATTTGCAGTGGAGCCAGTATTCTGACTTTTCTTCATTTGTCTTAAGTGAACTAAGTTTCTGAGGGAAAGATAGCAAGGCAAGCAATTAGCATTACACAAATTAAATGGTCTTATGCTAAGGTAGGAAACATATAACAAATGCAATGAGCCATATTGAAAATGCTCTAAAGTGTTACAATTAAAAATAAATTTATTGATATTTAGGGAGACACAGGATTCACTGACAGATAAAAGGAATGAGCTATGATAGCAATGGGCATGTGGCATGTTGGTATTTGTTGGTGTGCCTTCTATGCTGGCACAACTGTGCAGCTGAGCTATGGGTTGGATTGAGAAATGGATCCACTTTAAAAGTGTTTTGGTTTAGCCCCATAAATGTTTGTGTCTGTGTATTTCCATCCAGTGACTGCAGGATGAAGAGGGGTCCAATGGAGAATGAGGAGTCCTGTCACCAGTATTGCATTGGAAAACTTCACCTCCAGCTAAATTTCCATAAGGACATCGGAGCTTTTCTTACACAGCAAAAGTTTACTTTTTGACGGCTGAAATTAGTAAATCACTGTGAATTTTATACTATTTTTATAAAACAATGTTTGAGAACTGTGTCTTTCTATACTGCCTTTTATGTTTTTAAAATGTATTAAGTGTGATTGGTTGGAAGAAAGCTACTGTTGCCTCTGAAGTGAACTAAAGGTTTGCATTTGCCCAGAGTTTCAGTTTGCTTTTGTCTGTAGTGTTGCCCTGTGGTGACCCTGGCTGTGTGCTGCCTTGGCATGATACATGCACAAGAGGGGTGGATCTTTCCCACTTTGGAGACTTGAATGAGGGGTACATCAGTGTCATTAACTGAGGGGTAATTGAAGGTCTGTCCTTGTCCATTAGATAATAACGCTGTCAGGAACTACTGAACTTGAGCAAAGTGAATTTGCATTTAACATCAAGATTGTAAAATCGCCTCAGTAGCTTGAAAAAAAATGAAACCATAACATTGACTAATTAAAATACATGCAAATATATAAAATTAATATTAACATTGTGCATAAGTTAATTTCAGTTGTGTGTGGCAATAGAAAATAAGGAAATACTTGCATGTGCGAAATTTCATAACTCCTGAGATTTACCTCACCTAACTTCACATGCTTAAAGGTCAGGTCAGATGAAGTCAGCTCTAAAGGATGGGTTAGTGCTACCAGTACTGTATGTTGAGTTCTTTAAGAACAAGTTAGATAAACATCTGGGAGGAGTTACTTAGAATAACCAACACTGTTTTGAGTTAGAAAGACAGACTTCTCAGCTACATTTTGGATGGGAAAATATTCTAGGGCTTGTTGTTTTCTGTTAAGGCAGGAAAACCTGAAAGTAAAAATAACTAAAAATAAGTTCATTAACCAAGCTTGGAAATACAGAGAAAAATGAGAATCAGGGGAAAGGAAGTTAGGCTTGATGATATTGTTTATACTATTTAGTGGTTGAAAAGATAGTAAAGAAATTCACATGAATATAGAAAATACTTTCTAGAGGAATAGAGGGAAAAATGGAAGAACTAGTTGAGAGTAATGCAGAGCCTACTTTATACACTTCTTGCTGTGATCTCTCATTTTTTAGCTATTATAAAGAACAAAAAAATAATATCTCATTGTGCAAAGTCAGCATCATAAACTGGCCAGCAGAATTTCTGATTACTTTGATTTTTCTGGATTTCATTTGTATATTGTTTTATTATTGTTCTCATGAAACCGTTTACAAAATCAAAAAAGAAAAAGCTTATCTGGAATACAGAACTTCTGTTGTTAGCATTTTCTCAGGTGGGCCAATACAAAAGAAACAAAAACCAAAACATTAAAAGAGAGCAGACTGTTGCATGCTTAGCAGGCAACTTATGGAAAGTGTAAGGTGAGTTTTAACTTTACTTTGAAGCAGATTGTACTTTTAAATAAAGCTGTAGCGACTCCTAAAAATATACTGGGATGCATATAAATGTGCTGGGTAAAGATGCAGAGTAATTAAAATGGAAATTTAGACTTTGTGGTATGTTGTTTATCCTCCACAGGGGAAATGTTTTGGAGGAGCTGGTACCCCATTTAGACTTCTGAGTGCCACTGCTCTGACATACCGAGTGTTGTCATTCTGCTTCCACTTCTAATTTAGTTCCAAGTCTTCCTAGCTTTCCTCTGGTTTCCTTCCACAGACTTCCCTGCTGGATGACTCTGGACATGAGCTTAGTGCCAGTAATCTCCTTATTCTTCCAAAGGACACTGTCTTTTCTGGTGACTTTCTAGTCTGTTGACAGTCTGGTCTGGTGACTGTCCTTTCTGCTGGTGAAAGAAGGAGCTAAAAAAGGGGATTGGCGCTTCACGACATTGAGATGATCCGAACAAGTCCCCTTTCCTAAACTGATCGATTTTGGCCCTGTAAAATAGCATTTGAGGAGGATGGTGAATGCTTCTCAGTCTATGCTTTTCTCCTTTTCACAGCCTCCTCTCTGCTCAACTTTAGTACAAACTCTTTCTCTCCACATGCCTTTATCATTGTTTTTGCAAATATCTTCTGTACAGCTTGTGCTTAATAGAACAGTCATCTTTTATCTCTCTACTTCACTGATTCTCCATCTGTTCTCCATCCAAACCAAAGCTGAAAATTTATCCTGTGCTTTGCATAAATCTCTTCAGCGCTTCTTCCAGTGCTTTTATTGCTTTCAATTTTAACTTTACAGTCCTGTGATAGACATTAGATAAGATAGCTCTGCACTGCACCTCTCTTCTTAATCACCTGAAAACAAATATTTCTTTGTTCAGTCATTGTCCGTTTTTGAGCGTATCTATATGATTTAAACTCTTGTTTTCAAGCGTGTATATATATATATATATAAAATAGCATATTCATAAATGTGGGAGCAGTTCTATTCTTTAACATTATACAATTTTAATTGATGTGTAGTATTTTTTCCTAAGCCTTTCTATAAAATTTTAAGTGCCAAACAGGATAAACTGGAGTCCCTGTTTGATACCAGACTATGTGCGCTGGGTGATGATGGCACCTTCAGGTAGATTGGCTCCTACATAATCTTTGAATCATACAAGAGGGAAAACTGTCACCAAAATGTAACAAATCCAGAAATTCATTAAGCATCACAGAACTAAAGTTTTTAATTTTACAGCTAGTTAATCCCTGAAATTGTTTTGTTATCTGAATATCTGTCCTTTTCTAGCTCCACTAAACAGAGCCAAAGCAAACTTTGATAGCTGTTCAAATAATCTCCTTTAATTTCTGATCTCAACACTCAGATTGTTTTACAGAAGAGTAATGCATGAAAAGCTAAAATGATAATATAATAGAATAGCAAAGAAATGTCTAGTTGTAAGATCTGGAGGATCTTGAATGCCTGGATACTTGCTGATCTCTTCTACCTCTGGTTTTCACCTTCCCAGAGTTCCTGTTATATTTTCTGTGTTTCATTAGCTTCTATTTGAGTGGACTGAACTATGGGATTATCACCCATAGAAGATAAAATTTGTGAGAAAAATTTCATTGTCATTTTTTCCTTTGAGCCTAAGTAGTCCTCTAAGATATATCCTCCCTTCATTCTCGTTAGTTATAATTAAGTTTTATTTTACTTGGCCATAACATAAGCATTGTAAATACCCAAGACTTATGAGACACAAGGTTGTTATTCGAGAGTGTTTGCAGGATGAGAAACATCTGCTGCTTTGAAATGTGCTATGTCCTTTAGAAATCTGATCATGTCTTCTCTCACCATGCTATGTCTGTGAACCTGTGCTAGTTATTTGATTTCAGTGATCTGTGCTGATTTCAGTGAAGGAAAGCATCACATAAATCAAATTCTTAAAGCAGTAGTAATATGAAAACCCATTTGAACACAATTCTAATGCAAAGAAGCAGGAAATCCAATTAACCCAATAACTATAAAGTAACTGATGTGTTTAATACTTTTATAGTCGTATTTATTTGTTTGAGATCTTTTTTTACAATCACGAATGCTTCTTGAGGCTGCTTAAAGAGATCTTTGCAGACAAGGTAGTACATACTCTGCTGTATTCCACGCCTGTGGTTGTAGGTGCTTTAGAATGATGATTCCCTTGTCCCTGGGAGGATACTTGCATGAAGAAGACATCTAATTCAATGAAATGAAAGTGTTTATTTATTTCAAGAACTGAAATTGTTCCTTATGAGATTCCTGGCTGCATCACCATAATGGTACTAGTGCCAAACCTCCAAACCCATTAAGGTCCTTCAGAGCTTAGATCTGCTGTCTCGATCCAGCTTTTGTGTGGGGTGAAGTATTGTAACTGGATTTTAGTATCTGTGCCCTATGAATGAGCTTGCCATAGTTCCAAAGAAGGGAAAAAATGTTTCACAGGAGTATGAACAAGACCCAAAATGCACAATATGGAAAATAGTTCCTAAGAGTAGCTTAAGTAAGTGCCCTTCCTCATCTGCTTCCCTGGCTGTACAGGTTGAAGCAGGCACAGCTTTCCATGGTTCCAGCAGTACAAAATGCCCTTGCACACATGGCTGCTCACTCTGCTTTATCCTTCTCTTTGCATTTCAATGAGGAAAAGTTAGGGAGTTCATTAAGTTCTTCCCTTATGCCTATTTCTATCACCATAATCACGATAGTTTCGTTTCCATGGATCTGCCTGCCTGACTCTCACCTGTATCTTTATTGTCTCTCTTGTCTGAGGGTGAGGTTCACCTGGCGAAATGTAAATGTTTGTGTTCAAACCAGGCCCCCTGCTTGTGTTTGCAGTCAAGGAGCAGTCAAGGAGCAGGCACTTATTTACTTATTTAATAGGGACAGTTCACCACAATCAGCTTTAGAAATCTCTGTTTAGGCATGAATAATCTGCAATAGAAGTGATTTCCTTTTTTTGACTGATCATGCAGGAGAGTAAATGAAAGGTTCAGTGTATACACCTGCATTTAGCCAAATGAAATTTACATTCAACATCTTTGATCCTCAATTTATCTTGCAAGATTTTTTCTTTCTCTTCTGTGTGCATGTATCAATCTACATGCTGTGTAAGACAGTGACAGGAGACAGTGATACATCCTTTTTAGTAATTGAGTATTTTCATATAAAAATTAGGCATTTCTGAAAATGTTGCAGGTTTCCATGGGACCCAGCTGGAACAGAAAAGAGCCTGAAGCAATTTTCTAATTTTCTTTTTTTTTTTCCCCTATCCTGGTTTTCCTTAATGAATATAAAGGCTCTTGAGTTGTATATTCTTCATGTTTATGTAGACTGTACACCTGCACCAGCTAGATTTGTTGTTACTGCATGATTTTTAGCATAATACTGTTCCTCCAAGAACATCCTGACCTCAATCAAAGTAGACAATAGTCTCTCTGCTTCAGTCCATGACAACCATTAATAACAGCAGCTGTGGTGAGCTTCACTGCAGGTCCAGTCCTTCAGAAGAAATTGTGAGGGTCCAGCCAAGCCAAGGATGCAGCTATAGCATAACCATGCCACAGATTTTACAGTTACAGTACATGGAAAGTGGTGAAGACAGCTTTTTAGTCTCTCTGTGTCTGAGACCGCAGAATGTCTCTGTATTGTAAAAGAAACTAAGGTCATTGGGGTTCTTTGTTCAGAAATTATGTCACTCTGCTTGGTGGTCGCATTGGGATGCTTTTTTTGTGGGAGTGACCTCCACAGACTTCTGAACTGTCAGTTCCATCCCTTATGATTATCTCTTGTGTGGCTTTGAATATTAATGGCACAAAGCCGTCCTTGTCTGCAGTGAGCACAATCCAAGAAGAGCCTACAAAAATTAAGCAAGAAAAAGAAAATGAATGCACTGCTCTGGTTACATAAATGTAGAAGCACGTTTTTAAAAGTCAGTGAGCACGCAGGCAGAGCAGGGTTTCTTTTTGTGCACTAAAGCCTTATTACGCTAATGACATTAAGGTCTGACAATCCATGCTCCAGCACACCTTTGTGCAAATGCAGGGAGAGGCTAAATGAAAGGTCTTTCAAGGTTTGAGGCATTTTATCCCTTATTTAAATTAAGTTCAAACACAAATTGCATCTTTGCTAGTTCTAATAAACTATAAGTATTTTCATCTTTTGAACACTCAGCCAGCCTTTCCATGCTGACTTTTGTTCTAATGGCATCTACTTCTGATCATCCTTTTCACTTATCTGCTCTACCCAAATGACAAAGAGACTATAAAAACTGGAGAAGTTGCCAACATAATGATTGTGCTTGTTCTGGAAGGGAGTAGGGGTCTCCATCTCATTACTGTCAAATCAAGATTGTTCCATATGTTTTCAAATTCATATAGCAAATAGAAGAAAGTTACACTTTGAAGATGATTTACAAAAGCTGCTACAGTAAAATATCTTGTCTTTTAATTATTTATTGAATCTTCTCCTAAAGAGAAGGAACAAAATATGGATGACATTTTAAATCATTTTTATCTGAAAAAAAGAAAATATTTTAAAACCAAAAGACTTCAAAACCATTTAGGTTTTCTTTCTGTATTGCATAGAAGTTGAAAATAAACCTCCCCCCACTTTGTTTTTAGTTTTCTTAGC
Source organism: Anthoscopus minutus (assembly GCA_013399455.1). Taxonomy (NCBI): domain Eukaryota; kingdom Metazoa; phylum Chordata; class Aves; order Passeriformes; family Paridae; genus Anthoscopus; species Anthoscopus minutus. The sequence goes on along the minus strand of VWYI01025659.1, from coordinate 6,439 downwards.
AAATTACCTTAAAAATGAAGCTATAATTATTTTCTTTAGTGATTCATCTGACTTTCTTTTTGTCTGGATATTGCAGTTCTCATAGAAAACAGTGAATTCTCTTTCTCTCTCTCTTTCTCTCT
>VWYI01025653.1:2584-13096 GCA_013399455.1 Anthoscopus minutus | reverse complement strand
TCCATCGCCCTGTCCATCCATCAAATCCACCCTTCTCCAGTTTGGAGGTGTGGAAGGGATGTGGAACCATATCAAAGGCCCTGCAGAAGCAGAGACATCTGTCCATCTTCCCATATTGACCATTACCATCATTTCATCATATATGGTCACCAGACCAATCAGGCACGACTTTGCTCACTGCCTCTGATCAGCCTCCTCAACCCTTTTCTGACCTATGTATTTACAGACCTGTGTGCTTCCAACCCATGTACATCCTGTTATTCTTTACATATGATATTCTTCACATAAGATATTCATTGAAATCTCTACCTGTCTTCTGAAAACTTGACATAGATGAAAAGAAATAGCCATCAGTGAGTTCACATAGGAACACACTGTCACTGTGTTATAAATGTGCCTAGAGAATCAGCTCTAAGATTCAAAAATGCAAGATGCAATCAAGACAAATAAATTTTAGTTCCTCCCCCTGCCAAGTTTAATATCTTTCACACATATATCTATATATAAATATATAGATATATAGATACTTCGTACAACATGAAATGAGGTTATTTGCAGTTTTGAGTAGAAACAGTCCCCCATAACTACTGAGTTTTTCAACTACCATGCACACGAAACATGGCCATGCTTAAAACGAATGCAATTTACTTTTAATAAGCATCTGTTAACAGAGTATAATCAGCTATATGTACAAATCCATGATACATATGGATTGTAATAAATGCTCTATACAGAGTTTTGACTGTTTGCTCCAGAACACCTTTTTGCACTGAAAGGTATCTATCAACATTCTCCTAAATGGAAGAGCACTAGATACCACAGCCAATGCCTGTCAGTGAAGGAATGAGCTTGCATCAGACACATGGAGCAAGAGAAATGAGTGGGACAGACCAACCCTCACAGAACTCAAGAGGCTATCTTTAAATCACACAGACCACAGAGAATTTGCACACATAAACACCTTAATTACAGTAAAGTAAGTAAAAGGCAAGTAAAAAGTAATTTAGGTTACACAGATTCAAAGTGTAATGAAAAAATCTAGCTACACTTCATCCTCTCATCAATCAAGCTGCATTTCCAAAAGACTAACAGAAGTAGCATGGAATACCAAAGCACTATTTCCAGAGACGGGAGTAAAAGTGTCGCCTCTTTTGTATGCCTAGAAATATGAAACTATTTGCTTTCAGGAAAGAAGGAGAAAGGTATTTTAAAAGCATAAGTCAGACAAGAGCCTCAAATTTCTTTTAGTGTACTCCAATGCAAATTGCTTTTGTGATGGGCAGGTAGCAACCCTCAAAGTAAATTCAATACATTAACATTTTAAATACTGTAATTACTTATGCTAATACTAAAAGGAGCCAGATCCGCAAAAGGCTCCTGGCTCTGAGTGCTGTCCTGGATATCATGTCCCACTCCATCCATCTCTGCAACAGCAGAGGGAGGTTTAAATGTCAGAAATACCATGCTTTTAAAAAAAGATTTACAGATCCCAGAAAATATTATATTCTCCCACTGTAATAAACAAAAAGAATACCTGTATTGTCTTTCCAAGACCCATATCATCTCCAAGAATACACCCACTTTTATTAGCATAGTGTCTATACAAAAACTGGGCTCCTTCCCTCTGATAATCACGCAGGTATCTGTTAATTGTATACGGGATAAAATCGCCATTGTCAGATAATTTAAAAGCAATCGCAGGAGATGGAAGATTCTGGTCAGGAAAATATGGCTTTTCCAGATCACTCTCATCAAACATTAAGCTTTTCCAGGGTCCTCTACAGTCTTTGACTTTACGAAGTTTTGTAACCAGTATTTTCCTTTCTTCAGACTCCAAGAACGATACAACAGCAAATGATTTTCCATTCTTGTCCTTTTCAAGAGAAGTTATTGTTCCCTCATGAAGTTTTCCATTTTCAAAACAAGGGGCAAGGCATTTCTCCCCAATGAGCCAATGGTCTATAAAAAAACAAACAGACATAGTGATAAACTGGCAGGATGTACAAAGTATTTAATTTCTTTATTATTAAAACAATGGATGTAAATTTAGTTGACAAAATGTATACGACTTCATATAGAACAGTTTATTGAAGGTACCACTAGAATGAAAATGCTGTTTACAACCAAAGCCTGAGAGATCCTGATGCATTAAGTTTATACAGTGGCTTCACACAAGCAAATATGGCAGTATTTACCAAAGTGGAAAGATGCCACACCATACCGACAATGAAAAACAGAACAAAATACCTCCAACTAGAAAAAAAAGGTCTTCTCTCTTCCCAATTAAAAGACCTTGCAAATAATGGCTCCACACAAAATTTTCAAAACCTGAACTGAGAGAAAAAGGGGTGTTCTTTTGAGTTTGCAGAAACAATTTCTAATCTTCCCCTTCTCAGTCATCCCAAAACAAAGTGATACATGATTCATTTCAGAACCTTCATTGCTTCTTATCTATTTGCTGGAATAAATTTCAATACCTGCAATAAAGTCATTATCAATTACCATGAGAGGAACCTTTTTTACAGGTAGGAGGTGAGACAGAGAGAATCTTGCACCAGAGCAAGTATTCATCATTCTATGAGCAGTGGTGGTATATGTTCCTGGACACATCAACCCAGACACTCTTCAGAGGTAAGTAAATATGTTCTGAAGGCAAGAAACTCCACTTTCACCCATTTTAATGTCTCTGTGTAAAAACTGAAAGAAGACTGGTTCGCCTCACCAAGTGCTGAGCATCTGGAAGTATATGCTTACAGGACTACTGTCCACAATGTATTAAGTTAAATCAACAGTAACCATAATTCATTTGCTAAATAGATTTAATCATACACACTTAGAGAAAACAAAAGCATCTATGTAGCCAAGCCCACCATTCTGCAGCCAGCATTGGCCCTAAGCTTTCATGCAAGTAACAATAAAAACAGTATAAACCTACTGAACACTCCTATTCCGAAATTCTTTGGCCTCTAAAGTATTATTTTAGTTACAGAGATTACACTGGCCGCAGGTGGTTTGCCTGTTCAGCAAACCTCAGCAGACTGCTCTCTTTCAAGTAGCCCTACTTCCCTTTCAATGCATGCAGATTCCTAGAATTTGGTGACTTCTGACCTAAAAATGCAGTCGGTCTGCTCTGGACACATGTCAGACTTTTGCCTGATATGAACTTTGATCCAAAGACCTAAACAGATGGCCTGTTCTTACACCAACAAGGCCTTAAGCCACAGCCTCTCCATTTGATTCACCGTTTTGCAGATCTCTTTAATAACACCTCCATCGTCCTTATTTGGAGTTCAGACCCATACCTTGTGACCTGCTACATAAGCTGCTCCAAGACCTTCAGCCATTCCCTCAGATCTTCTCAAAGACTTGAAGCTCAAAAGTAACTTTCTGAGGCAAAGAATGAAGTCCAGGCTGTACATTCAACAAATCATATATAACTAATCCTTAAAGTTCATGGCTTTAGTACATGTCTCTCATCTCAATGCAAAAAGATGAGTACACTAACTTCTCCCACTAGCATCTAATTATTTCCACAATTTCAAGAGAACAGGAACCAAAACTGAAAAACTGAAACCAGCTACATACAGCACACTGTAAAATGTGCAAATCAAACTCTAAAATAGCAGAGCACTTTTGTAATTGCTTTCTTTTACAGTAGTGAAGGGACATGCAACATGTTCAGAGACTCTCAAGTTAAAACCAACATTTAAGACAGAGAGTTTTTGTTTCTAACGAAACACTTACTTGAGACTTAGGAGCTACATATGACTCATCACAGCTAGAATTCAGGTGCAAAGTGGAATAAATTCCACTGGACAATAGTACTAGTGTTACTAAGCTCCAAACCTAGTGAGAAGCAGGGAATAGAATAACAAAAAGGCTAAGGCATAAAATGATATTATGGACTCCATTGCTACAAAAGGCCATAAAATAATGCCGTTGAAGTCAAAGAATGAATTATTTATTTAACTAGCCTGAGTCACCAAGTTCTTGGCTTTTGAACTATTAATTTATGTGGAGCACTATCTTTAAAAACAAAGAAAATTATCTCGTATAGCTTCCTAGCCACCAATGATGAAAGCTGCTATTTAAGATGCCTGCCAGAACTTACGCCTTTTACGACAGGTGGGAAAAACGTGGCAACGTAAACATTAACTGTACTAACCCATGGTGGCAATAGCCTCCTGTCACACACTAGTTCCTTTCAACCACTAGTCCTCTATGAAATTACGTCGAATGCTTTCAACTAGAGGGTTGACCACTTAACGTAGAGTAAGGTTCTGTTTTCCTTTCGTTTATTTTTATTTTACCCTCTAAAAAATGACTGTAAAAACAAAATTCAAGGATATTGTAGAGCAAGACACACGAAAGACGCTTACCTGGGGCATCATCATCACACATTTTAACTTTTGGCTGTGCAAAGGCCGACGGGGCCCGCGGCCGGAGGCACCGGGACCCGACGGCACCGGCGCGCTGGGGACCCACCGCCTCCCTCCGCCGGGCGGGTCACGGCACGGCGGGCCCTGAGGGAGCCCCTGGGGCGCGTCAGGAAAGGGCCCTGTGACTGTCCCGGCTCTCCGCACCGCGGCCGCCCCAGAAGAGCCGCAGCCGACCAAAGCCGAGCCCGCTCGGCGTCGCTCCGCCCGGCACAGGCGGACGCCGCGTGAGTATCGCGAGAAGTGTGTTGCCATGGCGCTCCGCGCTTACGGGAGTCGGCGGACAGGCGGGAAATATCGCGAGGTTTCTTGGCGGAGAGGCAGGGTCTGCGGCGGGGTCGAAGTGGTTCGCTTGGCCTCGTCCTGGTCAGTGGTACTGCGTCAGTTTTGGACTCCTCAGGAGAAGAGAGGCTGGAACTCTTGTAGTGGGTCCAGCACAGGGCTAGGAGGATGATTAGGGGCCCTGGGAGCATTTCTCTTGTGACAACAGGCTGAGGGAGGTGGGCCTGTTCAGCCTCGAGAAGACGTTACTGAGAGGGGACCGTATCAATTTGTGTAAATATGTGAAGGGAGGGTGTCAGAGTATGGAGCCAGGCTCTCAGTGGTGCTGAGCAATAGCACAAGAGGTAATGTGCACAAACTGATGGAGAGAAGTTCCACCTTAACATGAGGAAGAACTTCTTTACTGTGGTGTGGGTGACCATGCCCTGGAACAGATTATCAGACAACAGAGAGGTTGTGGTGTCTCCTTCGCTTGAGGTACTCAGGAACTGATTGGGCACAACCCTGTGGAATGTGCTTAAGGATGGCCGTGCTTGAAGAGCGAGGTTAGACCAGATGATCTGGTCCTTGGCCCGCTCTGTCCTTGCCTGTTCTGTGGTTCGGGGCAGCAGGGGGAAAGAAATCTAAAGTTTCTCTCCAGGAGAGGTGGGGAGGCAGGGCAGAGAGCTGGTGCAATGGAGGGCACAGCACAGTACAGAGCAGCCAGCTCTGCGGAGGTGATGGGTGCTGAGAGCCAAAGATCTGACATTTAGGACATTCAGGAAGAGGAAAAATCAAGAGAGGCTCATTTCTTTACAGCCATTCCACCTCCATGCGTGAAAGCTGCTGTGCTTTCAGGAGAACTGAACTGGATGCAGTTACATTTTACAGATTATAAAGGCAGTCAGTAGCAATTATCCTGTTCTTGCTGAAAAAAAATTGGGCCCCACCAAGAAATCTATCCAGATTGACTCATATCTCAGTAGCGAGGCAATGGAGTGTTACATGAAGAGTATGGCTTCCCAGGTCCTTGCTATTACTTTGACAAAATGTCTTCACATGCATTTAATAGTGCTATATTTATTTTATTTCTGAAAGAGCATTCAAGATCTGTTTTAAATAAGCTTTGATTTTTAATGCAGAAGACAACAAATTTGGGATGATTTCTCTATTCCTTTTAATTATCTTCAAACTTATATAATTGGGATTGAGCATTAGCAGTTAAAAAACCTGGATTCTTTTGGCATATGCCACAAAATTCTGTACAATGAAGATGGATAGACTAGCTAATCAAAATTCTGCATCCTACAGTACTTTCAGAAGCAAGGCAAGGCTGTAGATATGGGTCTCCGTGCTTTTTCTGCTTGCAGCAAACATGGAAAAGGCTGCCTGTCTACTCTAAGAGTTATATAGACTTGTTCAGCCTAAGGCAGCATTAAGTTGCTTCTTTAAGTTGTCTGCTATTAGCCAGAAGTTTGTTCTGAAGAGGTTAATGAAAGATGGGTATTACTGCTCAGCTAATTAAATTAGTCTAACAGGAAAATAGCAAGCATGAAAGCACTAACACAGTTGCTGCAAGTATGAGCTACATCAATATTGAGCACCACATACGTTGCAGGAGGTTGTTCAGCAATAGAAGATAATATCGTACCAGTGATGCATTATTTTTAAAACGTGTGTAGTCAAGAAACATGAAAAGAACTTTGCCAACCACATAAATATCCCAAAACTGAAAGGAGTAGCATGCCAGATTTTAAAATTCTCACTGAAGAAACATATAAACTGCACATGACCTCAGGTACCTAATATCTTGATCCTGAGAGTATCTTTGATAAAAGTGCAGGAATATAGATTCTGATTCTTAGGAAGCTTTTAGAACGTATTGTGTTTGAAGATAAATGTGTGTTTATTCTGCAAAATTGCATTTGATTTTGATAAAAGTGATTATGCTTAATAAGGGCTCTGATGCAGGGTTGAGCTACTATTTTACAGTGACCAATTTGGTATTGTGACTTCATAAAAGAAAAATTAAGAAACATTAAATTCTTTCTTAATCACTTCTGTTTCTCAGATAAAAAGGGCAGAACAACTCTGCATACAGTTCAAGAATCCATTGTGCTTTTATGTCAGTAGTAAGACCTGAGTGGCTTAGCTGGAAACAGAATTTCACCTGAAAATCTTAATGGAGTCATTAAGGTGAGTCTCTTGTTACAATTAGGGACACCCTTAAAGCTTTTCGATTCAAGAGAGAGAGCAAAGAAGAGGAAAGCACCATGAACAGGAACAGTTGATTAGCTGTGTGTCAACAGGTAGTTTTCTTTTCATCTTTAAAGTTTGTCTTGCCAACTACACTTTGAAGAAGAAGCTAGAAAATAAGCTGTTCCACTGAGATTAGGACTTCTTTCATGCAATACCTTCTTTGGACTGAGCCCATAGAGAAAATATTTCCCAAGGCCAGAGAATATTTAGTTCTGTCGTGTATTTGTTTATATTTAAAAGTTTTTGGAATGTGTAAGTTCTTTCAGAAATCTTTGTAGCAGAAGTTAGAAGTTACTTTTTGGGGTGTCAAAACTGTCTCACCTCATGTTTCTTCAGGAAAAGATCTGTAAAAGATTTTATTTTGAAAAGCTGTTGCCATTACTGAAAAGTTGAATATATCAAAACTCCATATTAAAATTTGAACTCTGCTGGTTTAGTTTAGATTTCATAAGAGAAGTGTTAGTCTCAGATAACAACCAAAGCAAATACCATAATGGGGATAAGCACTTTTTAAATATGTGCTATAACCCTGAAAGCATTTCACACGTAACATTGTGTCCTTCCTGTTCACTCTTCTTTGACAGAGGGAAGAGACAAATTAACTGATGTGCATCTAAAAAGGGCAGCTTACTTACATTTACGGCATCATCCACATCAGTGCGTCTGAAAGCAGCACGACTGATTTGTAGATACAGTCAGCATTTGAAAGCCTAACGAGAACCCAGAGAAAGTACAGGCACTTAGAATACTTTTAAATGTTGATTGTTTCATTCTATATTAGGAGAAGGAAGCGGTGGTTCAATTAATTAGCATTCATTAAGTATGACAGCATTAAAAGTGCCGAAGAGAGGAACTTCACAATGTGATATTCACTAAATTAACATTTTGGAAAGCCATTTGTCTCTTTTATTTATTTTTATTTTAAATTTTTTTATTTTAATTTTTACTGTTTATTAGCCATAGTGTTTTAGACATTACCCATCAACAGTATTCAAGAAGCTCTCAGAGTTCTTCATTAAAATGAGCCTGACTGGGTGCTCTGAATCACATCCGTACAGGACAAAGAAAAGGTGTTAGAACCCTGGTGTGCAGCTGCAGGGCCACAGCCTCCTTGGGATCACAAGGATATGGAAGGATAGCTCACACAGCTGAATGCCAGAGTGGGCAGATATGGGCAGGATTTAGAAAGGACAGGTCAGGACAGCAGGGACCAGATAAGGCCTTTCATGTCCGACAGCAACGGGGATATGTGGAGTTGCCTGGTCTGTAGAGGCCATGAGATGTTGGAGTCCAAGAACATTGTGAGGGAAGGAAGCAAGGCAAATCAAGTAGCAGGATCATGACCCCAAACTTAAGGAGTTCACTGGCTTGGGAATTAGAGAAAAGCAGTATATGTTGTTTATCTTGATTTCAGCAATGCCTTCACTGTCTTCTCCTGTGACATCCTCAATATACCAGCTAATGAAAAATGAACTAGGTGAATGAGCAGTGAGGTGATTAAAAACAGGCTAATGATCTGGACTTAAAGGAGTGTTATCAGCATCACAAAGTCTAGCTGCAGTTCCATTATTAGTGGATTAGTTTGCAATCTGGTACTGAGGCTAGTACTAGCCATTAATCACTTGGATGGTGGGACAGAGTGCATCCTCAGCAAGCTTACTGATGATACTCAATCAGGAGGAATGATTGACGAAGGAAATGCTCATGGTCCCATTCAAGAGGAGCAGTGACATGCTGGAAAATGGGTAGGTGGTAATCTTATGAGGTTCAATGATGCCCCACACCAGCAGTCAAATAACCCTCTGCAGCACTGTAGACTGGAGTTTGACTTGTTGAAAGCAACTTTGCAGAAGGGGACTTAAGGGTCCTGGTGGACATCAGATTGTGCATGAACTAGCAGTGCATCCAGCAGCATGAAAGGCCAGTAGTGTCTTGGGTTGTGTCAGGAAGAGCATTGTTCAGCAGCCCAAGGGATGTGAGCCCTCTGCTCTGTTCAGCCCAGATTAGACCACATCTGCAGTGCTATGTACAGGTCATGGCTCCCAACAACAAGAAAGACATGAAGATAGTGGAGAAAATCCAAAGCCATGAAGTGTAAGAGATTGTAGTTGGAATTGTGTAGCCTTGAGAAAAGTCTTGGGAGATCTTGTCTGTGCAAGCACTTGATGAGAGGGTATTAAAAGGATGGGTCCATAACTTTGCTCAATGGTCCCCAAGGCAAGAGGCAACAGGTGCAAACTGAAACAGGAAATTCCGTTTAAAGATGAGGAAAAGCTTTTGAGCTGTGGGAGTGACCAAACACTGCCACAGTTTGCTCAGAGAGGTAGAACCCATGTCCTTGAAGCGAGTCAAAACTCATATAGACACAGGCCTGAGCAACCTGCTTAAAGTGATCCTACTTGGAGTAGACATAGTTGGGCTAGAAGTCCTCTGGGGCCTGCCACCTTTGGTCATTTTATGAGTGTTTGAGGAATTGTGTGGGTCAAGCTGAGTTCTGGCTAACTGCTTGTGCAATTTGAAAATTAAGAGCTGTAGATACCAGGCAGATTGCCTAGATAGAATTCAGCTTTCCTGTTGCTCAGTGCTATAAAATATGGCACCATTTCTAACCTACTTGTATGTATATTTCTCATCTTGCCTGGTTATTCTTAATAACTTAAAGATATTCAAGTAATTCCTCTCTTTTGTATCCTCAGTTGTAAAATAAAAGTCTGGAAATGCTAAGGATGTTTGGAAATGCCGCACACTTAAACATGTGCACAACCTATAAAAAATAGACAACACCTTGAGAGTTTAACTCAGTGAGTCAGATATTCCTTGTATTGTTAACTCGTTCTCCCTCAAAAATACTCTGGCTAGTCCTAAATCTTACTAACTCATAGAAGCCAGGGTAATGTAATTACTGCTGCAAAGTTGTCCTTTAAAGTTTGTCTGCCAGATGATGTGTTACTTAGCTTGAATAAACCTGAGAGGCTGATTCCACAAGTGTTATGAAGTATTGATTCATTTCCTTTGAGTGTCTGGCTAAAGGGTGACTTGAGGAAAATGTAAAGTTTTGTTCTTAAATAAATATTGTATATAAATGGATCATGTCAGCAACACTCAGATTTCATGATTGCCTGGAGTGGGAGCTGGATAATGAGACTTGTCAGCTCCACTGGATTTGCAGCAGGTATTTGTATAGAGCAGTTTTGAATGTTTCAGAAAAGTCTGTGAACATTTGAAAAGATCATGGACCAGTCTCAGTTACACTCCAGGTCTGGTTAAATGAAATCAGCATAATTGTTCTTCAGAGAATCTTTTATTACGTGTTGCACATTTCACTTTACAAATAAAAATTATTTTAGAAGGGAACAGATCTTTCTATTAGGACTAGTAGTTACAGAAATGCTTTATGCTTAATTACAATTGAGTTTGGTTCCTATAATCTCTTTTTTCCTTGAGGAAAAAATAAGAAGTACTTGCTTCCTCAGGTTTAATTTCACTAGTTTTTGAGGTCTGATTGACAGCAAAGCATGAAGGGAAATATTTAAATGCAGTGCACACAGAACAAAAG
>VWYI01025646.1:25798-39003 GCA_013399455.1 Anthoscopus minutus | reverse complement strand
TCCTCTGTTTCCAGAATCCCATGAGCTTCTTTCTGTGGTTATTGGTCAGCATGAGAATATTTCAAACCATTCAAATATCCCTTGGCTAGAGTTTATTTCATTTACGAGTTCAAGCAAGGCTATATTTTGAAATCTATATCTAGAAGTGAGTAATTTTCAAATTTATATTAACATTATTTGTTTATGAGCTATAACTATATTTGTTTTATAAGCTGAGACTGGATATTTCTTAGAAGGCACAAACTGGTAAAAGAGTCTTGTTGGCCATAGGTTACTGAAAGACAGTGAGTTTCACTGCACTTTTAAAGGCCCCATTCTGTTTGCAGAAGAGCTTTTAAAACTAGTTTATCTGTTGCTAATAGAGTCCCAGAAGTGTTAGCTCTAGGGAAGTATTTGGAAAAATAGTGTGCCTGAAGTATAGTGCGTGTCACGGCATTTTACCGCTGTACACTGTGAAAATCAGAAGGTGACTTTCAGTCTGAGACATTGGCAAAAAATCATTATAAAAATTACATCATTTAAAGTCCTCTTACTCAAATCACACTTCCAATCACTTAGGCTCTCTTCCACAGGTTTTGTAATCAGAACAGAAAATTTAATCTTTAGAAAAATCAGGTCAGTTCCTAAGCTGACCACTGCAAATCAGTACTTATTTCTACAGTCAACTGCATTTCTGAAAGGAGATGTTTTTGCTCAGGATACGAGATAATTTAACTTTATTGCTTGACACAGTATGGGTATTTAAACATAGCTGTCAAATTGTCATTTGTCATTTTAGATGTACTATGCCTCCAGCTTCACTCCAAAAAAGCATAGGTCTCTCCTAAGTGCTGTGTCATGCACGTCTCAGATTTCTGGGATGTTGAAAATAACATTTATGTTGAAGCAAGCTGACTCATTGACCCATCTTTATGTGTTGCTTGTAGAGTCCAACAAGGGTTAATGTTCATGAAGTGCTTGGAAAAGGAAAGTGCCCAAAGTGTAGCATGCATCATCACACAGTCAACAAAACTAGAAATCTTCAATTAGGTGTTGTTTGCTCTTAGCTTGATTTTTTTTTATTGCTTTGCAATAGCTCTGCTATGCAAACAAGTGAACAAAAATAATCACCAGAAAAACATTTACAAATTAATTGCCACATTTTACAATAAGCTGATATTATTGTCCAGAACAGCTCAGTAACCTGCTATAAAACTCAAGACAATATTATTGTCCAGAACAGCTCAGTAATCTGCTAAAAAGTTCAGTTGACATTGCTTATTTTAAGGCCTTGTTTATAGCCACTCACAACTTTACAAGTACATAATTCTATGGACTAAAACACTTTATGTACATATGGTGCTTTGTGCATGGACTGTACACATAACTAGACCACACAAAATATTGTTGAATTTTTTTGCCAAAACAGCTCAAATAGCTCCTATTATAAGCAAGCTAGAGAAACAATATTCAGTTTTGTTCCCAGAAAACTCACAGTTAAAACCATAATAATGCAATTATTTTTCTTTTCACAGCTGTGTGTTGTAATGCAGGCTGTGCATTTGGCAGGGATGTGGCCTTAGTAAACCAACTGAGCCACTTTAATTCAGTCCTTCCCTGGGAATTACTCAATGATGGAATTATGTATGTGAATTTCCTATCTGTTCCAGAAAATTTGAGGTATCCTAGGGATCAGGCTCATAGAATGATGCAGACTGTCAGTAGGATTCCACCTCAAAAGCTGAAAGGTGAATAGTAAACAAAGTTGTAGACTAGGAAGGAAAAAATATAATCTGATAACTTAATGAAGTCCTGTTTACAATGGGTGGATGGATGGGATGGATGGACTGATGACTAGTGAGCTTGTAAACCGAATTACTAAAGTGAACTCACACATTTTCAGACCTGCAGAAAAACAGGAGGGAGAGATACCGTGAAGCCTTTGATTCAAGCACATTGGACATACTCTTAGTAGTCAAAAATACACTTGGGGACAAATTCTTTTCCTGTTGTGCAATGAAGCACGGAATCTGTTCCCTTCCTCCTCCTGTGTTTAGAACATCTCTAGTGATAGCAGAGAGGTGAATTTTGTGATTTCTGAAAATGAATGTGTTATCATCCAATTTTTTCCTCACTGAGATCATCTGCCTGTGCTATTACCTCTCTTGGGGCACTCATTCTAGAGCTCCATTCTTATGAATTAAAAGACATGACAGGCCAATAAAGATTTCTCCTTTCAGAATGCAAAGCAAAACTTCACAAAACCTCCGTCATTTCTTCCCTATGCATCCTACTTGCCAAAGACCATCTACTTCCTCCCCAAACCCTTCCCTAGAATTTTCCATGTTCCTGTTCCTTTTTGGCCTGTCTGTTGGACAAGAAGCACTACAGGTATTGCAGAGAATGGGGTGATTGGTCATTTGCCTCACGACCACTGAGCTGGTCAGGCAGAATGTGACATTGTTCAGCAGGCACATGTAATCCATAGGCCATATTTTTGTACATCTCATCTGTGAGTACTTTAATATATTTAAGATTTCTACTTGTCTGTCTGATATTAGCCAGAGGGATCCAGAGTTATTTTGAGAAAAAGGACAGACAGAAAGAATCAGTCACAGAGACAGAAGTGATGCCAGCACATCAGGTTCGCCCCCTTAGGAAATCAGACTAAAATGCTGGACATTTTTAGTATTAAGAAATTTGATTGCTGCCCTGGAGAATTGCCTCACTGAATCTGCCACAGCTTTCTCATATGATGGTGGACACATCACTTCAATCACCTAAGTATGATTTCAAGCACAAAATGCGCCTGATCTCTGGCAACCAAGCTGAAGTAACTCAGGCTTGTGCTTTAAAAATACATAAACTACAATATAGTACTAGGAAAACATGAGCCCTCCGGGACTGGTGTGAGACACTGAATTAGGGCAGACTCATGGTTTGAATCTTTCTTTCAGGCATTTAAGAAAATATTTGGGATCTTAAAGTGACATTTGGGTGACATTTAGAAGCAGAGGAGTAGTAAGACAGTTCTGAGAAAACATATTTACTTTTAACTACTTGCTACCTTTGAAAAATGGGGGTCCTTAGTAATATATTAAGAATTAGCAGATTCTGATCATGTGTCTTGCTTTTTAGTTTCCAGGGATGTCTCAAAACAAAGTACTCAACTGGTCCACCCCATAGTTTGGTGGTGGAATGGAAATGGTGTCAGTAGCGTCACAGCGAGGCACAGCAAGCTCCACCACCAGCTGGAGGTTGTGACTCTGCTGGTGTAAAACACAACTATATCCTTTCTGTTCTTACCACATCCTACAGCCAAATTCCAAACACAGCTTCATTCCTCTGTCTTCTTCATGCTCCTTGTTATGATTTTCACTCCTGTGACCTCCATGGAGTTGATTCTTTCCTATTAGTATTTATATCATCTAGAAGTAACAGTCCATGGCCATGTGCTTATATTTAAATTATTCTAAGAATACTTTTTATTTCAAGTGTACTGTGGATGCTCAAACACTATATGCTGCTGTCACATCCATGTATGTATACAGATTTTAGATTAGACAAGTGTGCTGTCATTTTTCACTTATTTAACTTGATTGTCATTGGAAAGAGGAGATTGCTGAGGGAAAGACTTCCATTATGAACAACAGGAAGTACATTTTTTGTGTCACATTGTTTTCCAGAAAGATAGAGACAACCAAGTTTCTATTGAATTTCCTTAGGGAAAGCATGACAAGCTGAATTCATGCACATACAGCCAACTAGGCAGAGAACATGTTTCCATTACTTTAATTGGAATATGAAGCTTTCCGTTCAAGACCCCAATGATTTCGATGAGGTTGGAGGGCCAAGGTTGATCTGAACTGATTGGTAATCCTCAATATGTGTCATATGCTTAATTACAGATTTTGATCATTGTGTTTTGTATCACATTTTGTGCCTGCAATCAAAATGTCTATTGTGTTTTCTCAGATACATCATTACATTGAAATACTGGTCTTAAAGTTTCAGTTTGTGAGACATCTTGCAACAGCCATTCGAATGAGCTGAAGTTACTATGGGTTGGTGTAATCTCATAAAGTATTTTGAAGGGTATAAACATGCACAAGAAAATTCTCTACACAGATTATCCAGGCTCCAGCATGTCTGAATTTTGAGTACAGTAGTGAGTAAGAATTGCTAATGAATTTTGAGCACAGTAGTGAGTAAGATCTACTAGTTAAATTCCGAGATAAGAACTAAGAATTTTTCTCATAAAATTCCTTTACTATAGGATCTCCTTGTAAGAATCCCATTGGGAAGAATTCAGGGAACCTGAATATGAATATTTCCAATTCTTGCAGTCTAATCAGAAAATTCAAAAATATTATTTGAGCTGTTATCTTTAGCACTTAAAAGTTTAGGAGTTTAGATCTCTCTATTCAGGATGTTAATAACTGTCAGAAATGTTAAAACTGAAACACTGGGCATCATTTGAAAGCATAACAGTAGAAGATATTTTTAATCTGCTCCCTTTGTAAAGGAAAAACAACAAAAAGATGCGTACTTGTTTTCTGCTATTTCTTATTGAATTAAATGCAATGTACTGTTCCTTTTTTCTAACAATGTGTCTTTACATCTGAGATAAATACCGTCTTAACCCAAAATCTTGTGAAAATATATGGAAAAAAACTGATTATCATTTTCAGCTATTCAAACACTGTCTAGATTTCAACATAAAATGTGTAGAGTGTTGCTTTCCTATTTTGTCTGTCTTTTTTTTTTTAATAATATTACAGCAGTTGGCTCTTTTAAACTTATCTGCATGATGTGAAAGCTGTATCAAGCACTCTTCATGTTCTCAAGAATCCCTAACAAAAGCAGCTCTCGAGATGTGATGCATACAACATTAATCAGAAATTCAGTGGAGCAGAGTTGTAGTTGTAGATTCCTCTCTTGGATTGTCAGCTGCTTGCATCACTACATTATTAATTTTTTCATCTTTGCTGTCCTACAGAGCTGAACAACCTCTTTTACTCCCTTCTTTCCTTCTCTCTCCCTCCTTGCATTCTGCTTTTGAATTAGTTTGCCATCAAATTTGTCCAAATCCAGGCTTCAGATTTTATCATATTCACATTTCAGAGAATTCTACAGATATATTGAAGAATAGATCTTCATTTCTATCTGTAACTGGTTAATGTGTGAATGATTTGGACCCATCAGCATCCAGGATGTTTAGTGGGAAGAAACAGACTCATAAGAGAGCAAGGTACCCACTTTCTTCCAACAATGAAGAATTGAACCCCTTTACCATTTGGCAGATTTGTATGGATTAAAAAAACAAAGAGCTCCAAGATGATCACTTCAGCTCATATACTTCAATTGTCATAGCCCTGATAAAGAAATAATTTGGCTCAAAATCCTAATGCTATGTTAAGTTAGATGAAAGTACTTCTCATAAATGCTTTTATCTGGATGGTGCACTTGGTTTTCATCTACAATTTCCCTTTATTTCTATACTGGCTGCAGAAGCCCCACCCCATCCTAAAAAATTTAGATTTTACTGACACTGTTTTTCAATTTTTTACTTGATGTGTTTTCTCCTCCCCAAAGAGCACGCAGTGTGTCGGAGAAACATCACTTGGAATAGTGAGCAATATGTAAGAGTGCGGTATCAGATTTTCAATGAGTTTTGGGAGTACTTGGTCTTTAAAAACTAAACTCCACACATTTTCATATTAATTTGTATGCTTAAACCGAGGTGTGTCAGAGCTTTCACTTCTGATGAAGACACACTAAGTGCAGAATATTTACGATCAAATATTTACTTGTAGATATGGATTTTATGGGGGTTTTTGTCTTTAAAAACCCTCTTTATCCTTTTCTTCCTCTCTTTTTTACTGTGACTTCAGTTTCCTCTCTCTTATGGGTGTTTCATCTGTGCAGAATTGTAAGTGTTGCAGCATTTCCAAAATTGAACTCTGTAAATGTTAACAGTAATACCTTTACTGAATTGTACCATGTAATCCTTGAAGTGGAGACAAAGAGCAGTCTTAAGAACGAAAGTAGTATATATTGCATTAGTAACCCTTGCTAAATCCCTTCTGTAGTGCAGAGCCTTTAGTCTGAGTTTCAGAGAATTTCTCCAGCATTTGAGCCTTTAAACATTGACCCTCCTGACAGAGAGAAGCATTTGCACATCTGATATTCAGCTGTCATTGGTACTATGATAGAGAACTGCTTGGGTTGAAGATGAGAAAATACATCCACATCCTCAGAGGATTGATCTAAGCCCTGTGTTCATCCCACATATTAATTTTCTGACCCAGTGCATTATTACATTGGAAAATTATCATTAGTTACATTTGTAATTTTAAAGAATGTGTTCAGGCTATTTCCACAAGAAATAAGAGCACAGGAAGGATTTGAACCTGGTTGCAAACTGCCTGGTGGAATGCTCTAATCTCTGATGTCCAAGAAGGCAATACATCTCTCTAGATGCTTTTGTCTGGTGCCTGCTCTGTCAGCCACATCTTAGGAATGGTTACAAAACAGGTGCTAAGAAAGGAACTATGTACCTCAATTCTTCACTTGCTAGAATAATTATTCTTGACCATGGCCAGAAAAGAAAAAACCTTACAGGAAGTCCTTATTGTTCTAAGGTTTGTCAAGAGGTTCGTAGTCTTAAACATAAGTCTGTCAGGGAATTGAAGGTTTAAATTTTATATTAAAGTTCATAAAACTGGAGTTAGGTGAGATTTAAGCTTTAAACCCCTGAGTTTGCATAATTTTTAGAACTTATATATATTAATTAAATAAAACATAAAAGATCTGTTTGTTACTTGAAGATTAAATGTCTAAAGAAATCTGAACGAATTAGGTAAGAATTTAGAATTAATTTGAGCCTTCTAATACAGTAATACATCTCCAAAATCTCAGCCTGTCCTTCTCTAATAAGACATTTTTTTTTTTGGTTTTTTGAGTTATACTTCAACTGCTGAGTAACAGGCAAAAGAGATCCATGACAAAAATAAGATTCTGATTCTGTCTCCTATTTTCAGCATTGTTGGTATCAAAACCTTTACTGGAAGAGGAGATGAAAATTTCTTTTCCTCTACAGGCCGAGGTTACTAATATGAAAGAGTACTCTGTCTCCTGAGGTATTTATAGACCTGGCTGAAAGTGTGAGAGTTGTTCTGACTCACCTAGACTGCAGAGCCTATAAAATAGATACAGGCACAGTAATTTTACCAGCTCACAGATGAACCTTAACACATTAAAACCAGCAGAATCTAGCTGTTAACAAAATATAACTGTATTGGCATGATATATTGCCTGGAAAATTTATTTTAAAAATAAAAAAAAAGAAAGAAATGTCATAGGATTTATTAGTAGCTGTTGCCTCCAAAACCAAGGTCTGCTTCTTGACACCTTGCAACACAAATGTGCCAGTAACCCCCAGAGACCTGATTTTCAGGCACTTTGGAAAGACTGTGAGTTCCAGTACATATGGATTGAAATCAATCTGAAAAAAAAAATTAATGGTAACAGTGAGTGCTTTTCTTTTTCCCTTTCTTCATCCACCATGTAGAAGTGAAGAGATATCTTAACATGAAAAAAAGGGAAACAAAATAAATTTCATTGTATGCTCAGCAAAATATCGTGCAAGCTGCCCCAATTCTGAAGGCGTGGGAATACTGCTTATCCTTGGAAGAACCTTATCACCAACCAAACAACCAATGTTGTTTCCTGAATAAAAAAATCACTACTAAATGATTGAAATTCTATCCTTCATCCAGTCTTACCATCCTATGAAGACACTGGTCTACAGAGTGCCATTATGGAGAAGAAAAATACTTGGTTTGGTTTTTTCTAATGAGAAAATGCAACAGCAATTGACTTTTCACATAGGCTTAGGAATGGAGGTCAGACTTAATTGTAACATGCCAAACTTCATCCAACCTGTCACTGAAGACCATGCCATGTCCAGAGTATCCACACTTCTCTGGGAAATCTGCTTCAGTGATCACTGGGGCATGACTGAATTTCATTACGAAAGTATTAACGTACACTTCTGTACATCTGTAGATGAGCTAGATTTCCTCAGCTGCTTAAATGACACAGTATAATGAAATTTGAAGCAGGTTGCCTAGACCAAACATTGTAGCAGCCCACCCTCTGCTGCAGCTCCAAGTCTGTTCATGTGTCCTGTCCATCCTTGTATTCACTAGTTCTGTGTGAAAGTTTAGGGCTTTTAGGTGACTCTGGACGCATGTTCAGAATCAATTTAACCAAGTCCCAGAGAGGGAAAAGTTCATCTCCAGATTTGTAGGCCTGAAATTCAGTGAATGTGAGGGAGAATGATTGAGTTACCAAAATCCATACCTCTTGTGCCATTTCAGAAGCTCTATGCTATCCAGTGCAGCATATGGGACTGGCAAGTACAGTCCAGGAAATTCTGGATATACTGCAGCAGAAACTGAAGGCCATGCTAAAGTATTTCACTGTAGCACTGAACATTGAAATGCAAGAAGATGAATTCAGTAACAACCTAGGGAAATATATCATAAAAGCTAAATAGACAGCAAGGTGATTAGTCCAGAGTTGTGTGTGTGTGGCATTCAAAAAGTTAATGCCTTTAGGCATTTAAGAAGTGTCAAAGGCTAAGAGATGAGACAGGGATGCTGCCCTCTTTCTACTGTCTGATTGTAGAGCTAACTGAAGTGGAAATTAAGCAGAGTATGTCTACCTAAATCCTTTGTAGATCCCTTTGAAGTTGTTTGACTTTCAGAGTGTTGAATGTTCTTCACTTCCTAAAACCAAGGACTGATATCAGTGTTCTTGCTGAGATTTTATTTTGTAAGCATGGCTGGAGGGCTTGATTTCCATAGGTGCTGAATAGTATTAATTAATGTCTGTATTTTGGTGCCTGGTAACTGCAGAATTCAGAATTATATGCTATTTTTGAAAATGTGAAACTATCTTTAAGCTCCAGGGAAACATTCTACAGAGATGGAAAAAGGCTATTTTCCCAGCTTCACCTCATACATATAAATGTCTGAGTTTCATTTTTACTTGTTGGTTCACTTTGGGAGGGGGGAATGGGGTCCAGGGGCCACTTTTTTAAAATAACTTTGGGGTTCTTTTCTTTCTTGAATGGAAAGTATTATGTTTTCTTCACACATCGGCATGTGAGTCAGTGCCAGCTGGTTTGCAGGTGGGGGGCCACCTTTTCCAGCCCTATATGTGTTTTTTGGGGACTATCTTCTTTAGGAAGTATACAATCTCTGTCACTTAGAAACCACACTCCCTCCTCTTGGAATAGCAGGAGGATTCTCTGTGCATGCATGTGCACCAGTAATCTGGTTTTCAGACCACAGAAGGTCTTGTTGTGATACAGTCAGCCAGATCACATACTGTGATATTTTCCAGATGACCAACCCTGTTTTGATTCTGTGCAGGCAAAATCTCAACCAGCTCCTTTCAATGTTCTGACTCTGAGCTGAAAGAGTTTGAGATCATTGTTTGCTGGAAAAAGGAAGGGAATATTACCTCAGCAGTGAGTTCCTAGCCCAAGTTTGCGCTGAAGAGCCTGTTGCAAACTGTGTGAAGGGAAGTATCCACAATGCTGCCTTAGAACAGAGGGAAATGTGAAGAACTTACAGCCACAGAAATGAAGAATCATTACTGTTTTGCAGCACTGAAAGGCCATCACCTAATTGGTTAAGAAACGCACAGGGCTCACAGGATTTTCTCTCTGGACACTTGTCAGCAGTGCAATGAATCAGCAGTGGGCTGGTGATGCATCCTGGTGCAGTACCTACAGGGCTGCACGTTCGTCATGCAGCGCTGGTGGGTCTGAGGCGTACACTAGATGGTGCTTGCACAACGCAGGCAGCAAACCTGTGTCCCGAGATGTGTCAGCAGCTCAGTGCTCCACCTCCTCCTCAAGCATTTTCTGGGATGAGCACTCTGCTCCATTAAGTGGAGTCCTCTATTAAATACAGAAGGTTCATGTGTGATGCAAAAACAAAAAAATGTTTGTTTGCTATTTCACTGCCCAAAGTAATAAAGAGACAAAATCGCTTGTTTTCATATCAATAGATATGTTTGCACATGCTCCTCTATGTACATAGTCTTGGCAGCTCCAAGTTTCTAAAGACAGAGACTTGCTGTTGTGAAACCTTTTTTATGTTATCCTTATTAAAGTGATGCATATGCACAGAACTGAGACGAAAGTAAGGGCTCTGTACTCTATGTTTGCACAGCACAAAAAACCCCTCAAGTCTTAACTGGTATCTAAAACCTATCATGAACTATCACGGATTTCTGAAAAGGAAAATAAAAAAGAAATAAAAGCACGCAGATCTCCCCTGTTTCATCAGCATTGTCCCTGAAAAAAGAAAAATAAAGGAATAAAAAACACTGAATGCTGAAGGAAATGATCCCTGTGAAATATAAAAATAAAGTACCTGTTGTGTAAAGATTTTTATATATCCCTGGGACCTCTAAGAAGCTAAACAGAAGAAAATCAGAATCAATCATTTTTATAATTCCATGTGGTCTCTAAATTATGTATATTTCAACGAAGAAAGTCTTGGGGTTTACTCAAAAATAAAAATCAAAATGTTCAAAAATTACTGACAATAATTCAAGTGTCAACATAATATACATCCTCACCCTATCCCAGCTCAACTAGGATAAATGCACTGCCTAGATACAGCATATATTGATTCTCAGTACTCTGTTTTTAAAGTTCAGATATAGTAATTTAAAATAATCCAGTTCTATATGTTTAACTCCAATTTCTTTTTAAGGATTTTGTTTATTTCAGTCATTTCTGTATGTCCATATACCTGGAATGAAATCTGCAATCAAATGTAATTACTTTCAATGCACATTATGAGCAAGACTGAATTTTGGACAGAGAAAGAAAAGTGGATAGCAAAGCTAATGGAATGAGGATTGTCAGAAAATATAAAGAAACTGAGCCAGATTTACTTGGATTTGTGCTAACATGTAAATCCAAAGATTCCAAATCAAATGGTACTGTCAAAACACACCAAAAAAAAGAGTTCTACAACAGTTTTTTTCAGTCTTCATCTACCCAAATTCATTGTACTCCAGGTGTTTGTAAGAGGAACAGTAGAGAGAAGCTATACTCTGCACTTTATTGAGAGGAATGGGATGTAATGATGATTAGGGTACAGCTATTCCTGCAAGAGTTCTGGAGCTGTATACCAAGGCCCCCCACTGCTGGAGGTGTAACGGAATTAGATAAATAAAAACATTAACCAATGGATTCTTATGGCCCAGGATATGCCAGAAACTTCATTCAGCTATGTTTTCACTCCAGCTTGCCATGTTGACTCGAAGGAAGGCTAAGTTTGCCAATGATACTAAGTTGGAAGGTGCTGTTGACTCCATCAAGGGCAGAGAGGCCCCAAAGAGAGACCTTGACAAATGACAGCAATGGGAAATCACCAACAGTATGAAGTTCAATAAAGGAAAGTTCCAGATTTGCACCTGTAATAGGGCAGCCCTGGGTGTATGGAGACAGTAGGGAATGAGATACAAAGCAGGGCCATGG
The DNA here is from genome assembly GCA_013399455.1 of Anthoscopus minutus. Taxonomy (NCBI): domain Eukaryota; kingdom Metazoa; phylum Chordata; class Aves; order Passeriformes; family Paridae; genus Anthoscopus; species Anthoscopus minutus. The sequence goes on along the minus strand of VWYI01025646.1, from coordinate 27,452 downwards.
GAAGGAGCCTGGGGGTCCTGGTCAGTGCCAAGTTGAACTTGAGTCAGCAGTGCCCTGGCAGCCAGGAGGGACATCCCTGTCCTGGGGGACACCAGGCACAGCATGGCCAGCCGGGCAAGGGAGGGGATTGTCCTGCTCTGCGCTGGGCTGGGGTGGCCTCACCTCGAATATTGTGAGCAGTTTTGGATGCCATAGTATAGGAAACAGATTAAGGTCTTAGAAGGTGTCTGAAGGAGGGCTATGAGGATGGTAAAGGATCCAGAGGCAAAACAGTATCAGGAGTGGTTGAGGGCACAGTCTGTTCAGCCGGAGAAGTGCATGCTGAGGAGGGACATCATCACTGTGCACAACCACATGTATATTCTGCATATTTCTCATGAGAACCAGCAAAGGGGCAGGCACTGATCTCTTCTCTGCAGTGGCCAGCAACAGAACATGAAGGGATGGCCTGAAGCTCAGTGATGGAGGCTTAAGCTGGATGTTTGGAAAAGGATCTTCCTCCAAATAATAGTTGGGCACTGGAACAGCCTCCTCAGGGCAGTGATCACAGAACCAAATCTGACAGAGTTCAAGAAGCATCTTGACAATGCTCTCAGGCACACAGTGGGATTCTTGGTTACTTCTGCTTGGGCCAGGAGTTGGACTTTGATGATCCTTGCAGGAACCTGCAAACTCAAGATATTCTATGATTCCATTATATTCCTGCTTTAGTTTTTTCTAAAATCCCTGGAGCTTCACTTGCTTCACTGAGAAGGAAGAATAAGCTTTTAAATGGGGCAAGACATACTTGCTTCCAAGTGGCTGACCATGGAGTAAGGTCATGCCAGACTATGTCTGCCTCTGGATCTTGTTATTTAGAGAAGCAACACCTGTTTCCCATTTACGCAGGATTAGTTGCAAACCAGACTGCTATACTTCCATTTGAATCCAGGAGGAGTCAGATGCCAGGTGCTGGCTTTTCCAGCTCTGTTTCAAGGAGTTAGATTGTTTATTATATACTGTAGACAGTCTAGTCTACAGTATATTATATTATACTGTAGTATACTGTACATAATATCATATACTGTAGACAGGCAGCCTTGCTTTCTTGTCCTGTTCTCCTCGCATTTCTTCTGTCTGCCAGGCTCTTCCTGTCTCCCCACCACACTGTCCTGGGGAAGACAAAAATCTAAACCAGAAAAATCTAGAATTATCTAGGTAAAGTCATCTCTTTCCCAGACCTGAAGGAAGATCAAGAGGATTAACAAAGTGGGGACTGAATATTTATGTAGGGGTAGATGTTGGAAGGAAGCAGGAAGGAGGCACAGGGACACATCTGGAGTTTTTGTGACTCAAATTCAGTTAATACATCACGTCAGTCATAGGAGTGCCCTGAAGCTGGAGCTGAGGTGTCTGGACTGTCTCAGGTTGGCAACTCTCTCACGTTGTTGTAACCTCTACAGCTGATAGTTAATTAAGCAAATGAATAGATTTTAGCCTGGCAAAAGAGGCACACCCATGTCTTTCAGAGGGAGGGCTGAATCACAGACATTGACATTTCGCTGTCTGTGTCCGGTGCTGGGGTGTGTGGGGGAGCTCATAACCTGCAGCAAGGCAGTTAAAATAATCGATGAACGCTTGTTCAATCCCAAGACAGGGACAGGGAGGGGGGAAG
>VWYI01025646.1:1563-25754 GCA_013399455.1 Anthoscopus minutus | reverse complement strand
GGGGTGGGGAGGGAGGGAGAGAGAGACAGAGAGGAAGGGAGGGAGGGTGTGGTGGCTAGGGAGAGGGAGAGGGAGGCGGGAAAGGTGCTGATTTCAGCCCTGTAGCGTCAGGATTGCGTCAATTTGGGTTTCAACCACGTACTCAGTCTCAGAGCAGAGCTACTCAGAACAGCCAAAACAGGAAGGGAGTTGCAAATCAGTGTGCAAAGGGGAGGACCGAAGGTTCCCCTCCCCCCTCTCCTCCAGTCCCCTCGCAGCGTCCTCCTCCACTGTCCCCACTGGTCGTGTCTTCAGGTTTTGGGTGGTTTTTGTTGTTGTTTCCTTTTTTCCTCTCTTTCTAATTTTTTTTTTAACTGCGCTGGCAAAGACGGTTACCCGGGCGCCGTGAGAGCGGATAGCCAGGGGACAGCAGGGCAGTGCGCTCGGTGCCCCGGGCGAGTCGCTTGGCACCCGGGGAAGGCGGCTCCCGAATCCCGGACAGCGGCTCCAGCACCGCGGACAGCGGCTCCAGCACCGCGGACAGCGGCTCCAGCACCGCGGACAGCGGCTCCAGCAGCGCGGACAGCGGCTCCAGCAGCGCGGACAGCGGCTCCAGCACCGCGGACAGCGGCTCCAGATCCGGACAGCGGCTCCAGCCCCACGGACAGCACTCGCCACCAACATGGCTCCGATAGAGGACAGCCGCCAGCAGTTCGGTAAGCGCGTCCCAGCTCCCTGCACCCGGGGCCAGGCGGTGCTCCCCTCCCCTCCCAGAGAGAAGAGCAGCATCTGCTGTGCCCCCCGGTACCTCCCAGCACGCAGCTTCTTGGGGGAAACCTGGTTTTCCCTCTAGTGCTCTACCAGGTCTCAGAAGTTGTGTGAATTTTCTTTCTTTCCCTAGTTTCTCTTCCTTCCTCCCTCCCCGTTCCTCCTCTCTGGTAAAGTATCGGAAGAGATAAAGAGATTTTTGTAGGTGCGGTTTTAGATGAGAGAGGTTTGGAGTTGTTTTCTGTGTCTCCATTAAAGTAACATGCATCAAGAGTTAGATGATGTAAAAGCATCTTGTGCCACAGAGAAAATCTTTGTTCAAGTCATTCTTGGAATAATTCTCATTCCTTTTATTCTTACTGTAGGTCAAGCATTAGTTAAAATGAAACCACATTGCTAGGAAGATGAAAATACAGGATCTCAGTGTTTTTAGATGAACAGCTGTATCTTAACAAGTCTGGTTTCACTGAGAATAACAAGGATGACAATGAACTTTTCAGTTTTGTCATTTCTCTGCACTGGATGTAGTGTGGTACCAGAAGTTTCAGAAACAGTCATGTATGTGCACTTATAAAATTCATAAGTAAGTTGCTTTAGTCAGAAAAACAGTAAGAGGGAAGATTTCTGGACTCTACAAATATTGACTCTAGCCTACATATACTTGGTTTAGCAGTGGTTTTATTCAAGGATCATTCCACTGACTTAGTGAAGAGACTCCAGATTTATATCACATAACTGGAACCATAACTTCAGTGAATCGTTGGATGATTTTTTCTATTAATGCACTGCCTTGAATGTTAACCAATTGATTACAACAAAAGCAAGAAATTAATATTGTGACACAATTAGTTTTAAATAAAAAACCATTTTTATTACCATTTCAGCTTCTTTCCTATTCCACCCACGTGAGGTTTCTAAGACTCATGACATCATGCTTGTCTAATTACTTATTTAAGAAAGATAATTAATATTTTAAACATCAAATTGATTCTACCACTACTTTCAGTAGTTGTAAAATAAGGTGGAATGTAATATCCATTACCATAAAAAGTCTGTTATCTCATGAGAAAGTATTGTAAATGTCCAAACCATCCTTAAAAGATATTAAAGTATTCTGATTAGTTTTCCATTACTATTAGCTTTTTATTTCTATACCATGTATATTTAAATTTCTGCAGCCCAGGGAATTCTTGAAACTCAAAGCCACGTGCTTAAGTTAGGAAAAACACTTTTTGGTTATGTACATGGTTTTCAGTCATTTCAATAAGTTCTTGCAATTAAGTATGTAGACTAGTGCAGCTTGTAGGCGTCAGGAAAGTGTCGTCATAAAAAATTAATAGCCAGGCCTGATCCTTTCTGTGCTGGAACATTATGTCCTACTTTGGTCTGATAGTATTGTTGTGGATTTTTTTTTTTTTCTGAATCATCCCACTGAAGAGCAAAGGTGTATTGGCAGCACATTTATCTGCCCAGCTTTTGCCTGGATGAAGCTGATTTAGTAATACAAGGGGATAGTTTTCCTTTTCTCATCCAGAACAACCAGAGAGAAAGAGAACTGTTACATAATTGCCTTTATGCATAAACAATGTCATGACATTAATATTCAATTGGACATCCAGGGTTGCAAGGAATAAAGATTAAGCTCTGGTTGTTACATTGTGGGAGGTTTAAACTCACTTAGCAATGTTACTTATGGACAAAATTGGATTTCTAATTAGTTGTGCTCATTTACCCTTCGATGCATGCTTTGAAGGCTAATGATACTCCATATGTAAATAATATATCCACATGACAATGGAGGTTGTAACACTTGCCAAAGTTTCTCTTTATTCAGTGTAAGGACAGGATTCATATTAAAACTGTAGAGAATTATGTTTTAATGCTGTTTCTTGTATACTCCTAAGAAGTACTGACTCTTTCTGTAAACTTCCCATGATTTTCTTCAGTGACTTAAATGTAAAGCTTAGTGGTTATCAGTGATAAACTTAACATGATTTTCTCAGCTTTGAATTTTCATATGCTACATAATGTCACATTCATTTGGAAAAGACACTTGCTATATAATTCTAAATTTTCTTGATAAACTTCCTCCTGCAAAGTATTGAAAAATCCCAGTGAAACCCTTGAGTATGATATCCACCAATTAAACTTACTTCTTTCAAGAGATACCTCCAGGCAATTTTGGGATCAAACCATTAAAAAATAGCTAATTGAATGAACAAAGTATTTTAGGAAACACTATGGAAAGCAGATGATGAATCTCTAAGTAATATATATTTCAGAGTGTGTTTTAGCTAATCAACAAACCTCCATAAACCCAAAGCTAAATCCAGCTGAGAGCAGCTATTATTCACAGACATAGAAGCTCAGAAAATACACACAGAGGGTTCAGACAGAAGAAAAATTGCAAACAGTGATTATTATTGGGATGGGAATAGTATTTCCTCCCCAACTCTCCGTGTATGGAAAAATACTAGCATAACAAGTGTGCCTTAGAGTGGGACTGCAGGCTGGTGCCTGCAGGTGGCGAGCGATGAGTACAATGCAGAGCATTTCCAGTCTGCCAGCCCTGCTGATGTCACCATCTCGTATTGTTTTGCTAAATTATTGCTTTACTGAGTGTCATGCAGAATTTAAGGTGCTGATGCTTACGTGCTTGTTGCTATTCATTTGATTTGCAGATGAAGTTCCTACAGTGGTTGGGATCTTTAGTGCATTTGGCCTTATCTTCTCTGTCTCCCTCTTTGCTTGGATCTGCTGCCAACGCAAATCTTCCAAGTCCAATAAGACCCCCCCATACAAGTTTGTCCATGTTCTGAAGGGGGTTGATATTTACCCTGAGAATCTCAACAGCAAGAAGAAGTTTGGAGCAGATGATAAAAGTGAAGCAAAGAACAAATCAGCAATGCCAAAGAATTCTCTCCATCTTGACCTGGAGAAGAGAGATCTAAATGGCAATTTCCCCAAAACAACCACAAAAATGCAGGGCTTTCCAGATCTTGAAAATCCATCTCCTAAGCATTTTGCAGAAAGGAAAAAAGATTCAGTATCCCCTGATAGTTTAAAATCCATCACTTCCCTGTCATCTGAAGATAAACAAGACAAGCTAGGCACTCTTTTTTTCTCCTTAGAGTACAACTTTGAGAAAAAAGCATTTGTAGTGAACATCAAAGAAGCTCGTGGGCTGCCGGCAATGGATGAACAGTCAATGACTTCTGATCCCTACATCAAAATGACAATCCTGCCTGAGAAAAAGCATAAGGTGAAAACCAGAGTGCTGAGAAAAACCTTAGATCCAGCTTTCGATGAGACTTTCACATTTTATGGGATCCCCTACAGCCAAATTCAAGACTTAACACTTCACTTCATGGTCTTGAGCTTCGACAGATTCTCCAGAGATGATGTCATTGGAGAAGTCCTCATCCCCCTCGCTGGAATTGAACTCTCGGAAGGAAGGCTACTAATGGACAGAGAGATCATCAAAAGAAATGTCAGGGTAACATCTTTTTTATTCAAAGTTTAAAAATATTGTGATAGGGTTAGCTATGATTCTTGTGTAATGCTGCTGCCTTCATAGAAAGAAAAGCCAAAAAGCTCACCATGCAATTCCTGAGATGCTTTCCTAATGGCAGTGTGAAGAAGCCATTACACAAATGGAATAAAAAAAATTCCAAAAACATAACAACAAGCATCTTGAAAGAAATTGCTAATGCCCTAAGCTCTAATTTCTTTTTCATCTGGTCCAGCAGGTTTGAGTGGACCCATTCCAGTTAACTCAAGCAGACTGAACCCACACTGATTTACTTTCAGCTGCTTTTAAATGAAAGAATAAAAAAATTTATATATTATTCCCTTTCCCCTCCATCCCCTTTTATATTTTGCACTATTCTTTCTTAAATTTTTCTGAAGTCAATGGAAATGTCGACTGCACGGGTTGTGTGGCACATTCTAAAGGAATGTAGGCAGTCTGTAGTTAGGGAAGTGGGACCTGCTAAAGACCACGTTGTTGATGTTGTAGCGTGTTCTTGCACGTTGGTGCTGTCACCATCTTGTCTCTCATGAACTGTGATACAGGCTGCACTTCACTAAGTAGTAAAGGGTGAAGCCATGGACTTGCTGGAGTTACCAACAAAACTTCCTGACTTTGCCAGGACAAAAATATTTTGCGCTGTGTTGTCTCAGTTCAGAATGTAAGGGTCATTTATAGCCAACCCAGCTGAACCACAGAAATGCACAGGCATCACACACACACACACACTCACACACACATCTCTTAAAACTCTGCTAAGTGGAGTGCATACTGATGTTCAGCACAATTGTTTTGAAATGACAAGCACACTGCCAAATAAAATAAATGCCTACTAGGCAACATAACCATAGCTAATACTGTTATTTTGCAATTTTATCACTATGTGGCACCAAATATGTCACTGATCTTTTGTTGATAACTTATTGGAATTTCTGGTATATACGGTACTATACTCTTCTTTCCCTTACCTTCTTTCTCCCTTTGAAATAAACTACTCCTGAAAATTCAAGCCAAATATTCATAAAGAAAATCTTTGATCTCAACTTTATTTCATGCATATTATACTTCTTTAGAGAGTGTCAGGGGATAAAATTTCACTGACAGCTTGAATATTTCCTGTTTAAAATACTTTACCAAATTTATTCTTTTAGTTGTACTACATTTTTTTAGTATATCTTTATGAAATTTTCCTTTGCTTAAGATAATTTTCTTTTTTGACTGAGATTTTTTTTCCCTTAGGATTTCATTTCTACTCTCCAAAGATAGTGATATCATGTCAACCTATATTGTTCATTTATGTTTTACTTTTTCTTCAGTCTGATAACGAATCACAGGAAAATGTATATAACTCATATAGAAGGAAATTATACTCACTATGTAAATCAGAATAGCTCCATATGTTTTGTCCTTTTACACAGTTTCAGAGCATATACTTCTGTGACATTTCATAAACCTTTTTAACTCTGGTTTAAAATTTGGTCAATATAATTGCTTATAAATAGTTTTATTCCTTTTTTTCCCCTTTGGTTTCCTCAGAAATCATCTGGTCGTGGAGAATTACTGGTCTCTCTCTGCTATCAATCTACAACAAATACACTCACTGTCGTTGTTCTAAAAGCCAGGCATCTACCTAAATCTGATGTGTCAGGATTATCAGGTAATGGTTTTAATAACGAATATGCCATAACAATATAAAACAGAATGACAAAAAGACAGCTGAAATGTGGCTATTCAAAGACTAAAAATATTTCATAAATGCAGAGATAGTGTTTTTATTATTTAGAGCCTATTCATTTTATTCATATCTAGGTCAATGCTTTATTTCTAGGATATGCATTTTACAAATTTGTTCTTCAATCTCTTCAAAAAGAGGTGACATCTGCTAGCAGTGGAAACCAACGAGTTTTATGATTGTCTTGAACAGAACCCATCTGCCATAAGCGTGGGATGTTGTTTGCAGATACTAAAAGCTTTTATTTATGACAAAAAATGAGTTTATTTGTAGCAGATCAGTATTGAGTGAGATCATCATATGATTTATCTCAGAAGAAAAGCAGCCTCTTACCTCTGTGTGGAATTTGGCCCATGGAGCACTAATATTTTTTTGGCAAGGTGAGAAGGCGATCTGTGCCACTGCTGGGAGGAGGCTGTAGCATGACACACATGCTTCATTGTGAGCCAAACTTGGGGTGCACCAAGAGGGATCTGTTTTTCTCTTCTCCCTGTCTGCTGCCATTTCTCATTCAGTGGAATCTCTTATGAAGCCAATTCTAGAACTGCACATAGAAGACATATTAAGGCTAGATAACATAATAACAGTGTAAAACTTAATGTCCTATATGTAAGACTGCCTCACAAAAGCAACAGTACACAAAGAAGGGCTGTAGTACCACATCTGCTCTTTGTAGAACTTAGAGTCTTTCATTTCATTCAATATTATGAAAGAAGCAGAAGAGGAAGACATTTGGGGAAACACTGAATAATTATCACTGCAGCCAATTTTTCTATTTCTCATACTGCAATTTACCTAGAAAGTTAGCCCATCCTAAATCCAATGCAACAAAGCTGTAGGTAACTTACATCAAGTTCCATTTATATCTTCCTTTTGATCCAAATTTTGTTCGTATATCGGAAGGAGAAGGGATGTATATGGAGCCCAACAATCTACCTGATTAAAAGAGAAGTACTTTTAAAAATCAACCCCAAAGTCACCCCATAGGAGATAGTGATGGTCTCATGAAGACTGCATGACAGCCAGCTGATCTCAACAGACTTTCCTGGTGTCTACCCAAGTGGGAAGATAACTTGGTAAACAGAATCCATCTGGACCCTAGGGGACATCCATTGCTTACTGCAGCTTTTACAAGTAAAGAAATAAAATATGTTTGCTTTTCCTGCATCCCCCTAACTATAATGGGAAAGCAGCATTTCTGCAGGCATCATGTTGCACCTGGACATCTACTTCATTTAAACATTTTTCATTATTTTCTGTTTGACAATAAGGTCAGGTGCAATATACTTTTGGGTGTCAGTAGCATGCTACACTCAGGACAGTCACAATTTCCTCTGTGGCTTTCCCCTCATCCCAACATTAATTTTGGAAGAGGAGGGTGAAGTGGTGTTTCTATGGGATAAAATAAAAAAACTCCACAATTCAATCTCCTTGTGAAGAGGGGATTTTTTTATACTCAGAGGCTCTTACATTTCTGCAATCTTCTTGATTTCCTTGATCTCTGGTTCTGAGTGACCTTTATTAGCCTAATAGCATCAAGTGGAAATCTCTAGCCTTATCTAGTAGCTAGTCAAAGGTAACAGGAGACTTCCCATTAAAAGAAAAGGAAACCAGTATGAATCCACTGATTGACACCGATTTTGATATTTCTAATGTTTGTATGACATACAATAATTTTAAAGCCAGTAAGTGTTTTCATTAAGCCATGTTTTCCACGTGTTCATTGTAGTAATAGAATAGGAAAGTGAAGAGGTAATCTATTGTATTCCACTTCTGGTAGACTATCAGTCCAAGGAAAAACATAACTTTTACTCATCCAAAAATTTCAGTCTGATAACTGTGACATAAAATGTATAAGACTGTTCAGTTCTAGTATTACTTCTTTTAAAAAAAGTATTCAGGCATTCTTGATGAGTAGCTTTTGCATAAACTGATTATTTACATAAACTATCATGTTTGACTGGGTTCAGCGAGGAGATTTTGTACTACATCACTGCACCATGAGAACCTGGAAACAGGCCCACAATTTCACTGAATAAATGCCAGGGTAATTGAAATGGTTGGTTTTTAAAATGTCTCCTCTGAAAGAATAAATATGGCCATTATTGAAGACAATAACAAGGGAACTTCGAAATAATTAAATAATTATGATGAATGCAAACCCTCACAGTTGGTTGGCAGCAAAATATATGGACATTTTCCTTTCCTATATTCAACAGTAGTACATGTGTAAAGAGAGATACACATTCCAACAGCAACACACCCTTACATTTAAAGTTTACTGTCAAATTTGTTCAATAGTAATTGGTGGCCTCAATTTAATCAGGTTGTTTGACTTAGGTAGAACCCCAGCAGAAATATCACATCCATTTTCTCAGTCCAAGTTTATCCACTCCTTTCTGAAGATTTCCTGTTTATGAATTTGATTAGTGCTGGTGATTATACCCCGCCAGGATGTATGAAAAACAAATTTCTGTCACACATAAATATGTAATGTTACAAATTTTTCAAACACCTTGAGAATTTTTGCACTTTCAGACCACCATTGAATGTGGTAGAGGTGTTCTTGTTTTACTGGACTGTAGGAAAAGATTTATCTCCTGAAGGAAATACCTGCATTTCATCGCAGTCTAAAATTCACTGCCTGCCTTGAACACAATTTTGGTAACCATAAAGGGAAACCAAAGGGGCTAATTCAGATGTAAAGAAAAAATTTGAAAATTGGATTAGATGAATCATCTTTAATAACTTGAAATAACTACTCATGTGATGTACCTATATTGAATAATCACAGAATTTATCATCCGCTAGATCAAGGAATTTCTAAACAGTGTTCAATAGCTGATCTGTGCTCTTTCTTTTTATTGCAGACCCTTATGTCAAAGTGAATTTGTACCATGCCAAGAAGAGAATTTCTAAAAAGAAAACCCACGTGAAGAAGTGCACCCCCAATGCAGTGTTCAATGAATTGTTTGTCTTTGATATTCCTTGTGAGGGCCTTGATGATATCAGCATTGAATTTCTGGTTTTAGATTCAGACAGGGGGTCAAGGAATGAGGTCATTGGCCGGTTAACCTTGGGATCTTCAGCAGAAGGAACAGGTGGAGAGCACTGGAAAGAAATTTGTGAATATCCTAGGAGACAAATTGCCAAATGGCATATGTTATGTGATGGTTAGCAACTTAGAAAGGAGCTGGATCTTAAAAAATTATATATATTTCCATAGGCAAGGAGCAGGTTTTTTTAATTTGCTATGTATAATTACAAGCTTTTAACTAAAATTTTTTTTTTTTAGCAAGAGGGGCAGGGGATTTCAAATAAAATTGTATTGAATTATCAGAACAGAAGGTAACTTAATTTTCACAACAAATAACAGAATTTCTATTTCATTAAACTTAAACATAATTAGTTCAGATTAATATTCTTCTAGAGTATAAGTGGCCTGTAAATTCTAAAGCACTGTAAACCTCAAGAAGAACAAATTTTTTTAATGAGTCACTTATTAGTGACTCATATATAGACGAAGATAATCTTATTACAATATATCCAAAAAAGACCTCACCTGTGGCTTCTTAGGGAAGGGGATGGATCTATAAAAGCCATGGGGATTGAGGGTGAATGGGGGGGGAGAGTTCCTTCTGCCCCTCGACCAAAAAGCTTCTTTTATGAAAATTTAATAATTATTTGTAAGTTTTGGTTACTTATACTTTGATCATTCCAAAGAGTGAACATATTTTCAGCATTTTGCTTTACATATCATGTTGGGTAAAACTATTATTTTTAAGTGCCAAATATTATATAATTACTTACACTTGCATTTTTTTAGTAAGTTTATGTATTTTTTTTTATTACAGTGACCAAAATAGATACATACTTCAAACTAATGATCAAGTTAACATACATTTTTTTTTGTTCAAAGGGCTCCTTTACGGGTGACTGTACCTGTTACAGTATAGCTAAAATTTGGGGTTAGATATGGCTTGCATTTTTTTCCTCTTGGCAGGATTAAACAGTTCAAGCCATACAAAAGAATTTCTGTTGAGATGAGATACTATACAGGATATTGCAATCAATTACTTTTCACCAATTATATTTTAACGATTCACTAGCACTAAAAAAAGTTGATCCCTTTTTTTATTTTTGTGATTTCATTTTTTAAAGAATAAACAAAAAATGAGACAAAGAAGAAAACCTTATTCTGCTGTTTAACTTCCTGTGTTTAACCTCCTGGACTGTAACAAATACCATTGCAGTCAGTACCAATATTCAAGCTTCAGTGCATTTTTAAAATTTTGCAGGAGAGGAAACCAAATTCACTTTATAATTTCTCTGATCTTATGTAGACAAATTACTTGGAAAGTACTTTGATTATATGAATTATTGTACATTACTGACTGTACTGAAAATGGTGGTGGTAAGGAAAAATAACATCCTGATTTCATGTCAGTATGACACACGTCCATTTAAACTTAAATTGTGTTAGGCTGAGGAAATATCAAGTGTAACAATAACAAGTCTACAAATAAAGCATTTAGACCTGTGAAATTTAGCCTTGGTCATACCGGATAGATTTTTAGGCTGTCAGAACTATAGCACAACTATAAACAGATTATTTCCTAAAGTTTGTGCACTAACTTCTGATACAGAATTGTTCGCAAGTATTAGTCCTACTTCATTTTCAAGTACAATATATATAAAGAAGAGGATAGTGATGTTAGTTATTGACATAAGAAGGGTTAAAAAAGTGGAAAACGATTTTCAGTATTTTTGCATACGTCATTTGTCACGTGTACTCCCATTGAAGCGAATGAGACTACTTGGGAATTAAGGTACTGCTCATTGTGAGTAAAGGTAGCAAAATGGGCATGCCAGGTTAGAGCAAACCAAACATACATTGAATGTCAATCTACTTTCATTAAACAACGACCTAGGTCCTACTTAAAACTGTTGGGGATTTGTTGTCTACTTTACCTGTTCTCATATGGCCAAATTATGTTTGCAGGAAAGGACACTGAAATATGAAATATGCAAGTAGACAAATAGTACTGGAAGAATTCCATTGAGGCTCTTCCAGGTTTTGTGTCAGTATTTTCTCCAGTTTTTGAGAATGTGTTTGATACAACAGTGTTTATAGATTTCTGTAAAAATACATTTTCAAAATAACATAAACATGCTTTTTATGATAATGCTAAATGTAAAAATATTGCGTATTGTATGTATAAAGGAGAGGAATCTTTTTTGATTATTTCTTTAGAAAGCTAATTAACTGCTTAAGGGCTAGAGTTTGCCAGCTGATTTCAAGCAGAGCTAATCCAAAGCCACCAAATGGAAGGAAAGATGCCCACAGGCTCCAGTGGGGTTTGAAGTGCAATCACAGAGCAAAACTCTTCTGAGTCAGCCTGGAAATGCCACTGGTACCATGGATATGGGGAAACATTGTTTTATCCAGTGGAGACTGGGAGAATTTAGGGTAGTACAACAAAATCAAGAGTTGTTTCCTTCTGAAAAGGAAAGCACTGAGCTGGAAACGATTGCATCAAAGAGAGTGGGGCATCTTGCAATTAAAAAAGATGGAGGTTTTTGCACGCTGGCCCATAAGTAGTTCATTATCTCTAAAAATCAGATGACAGGCATCATCTGTCTCCAAGGAACACAAAATATGACATTAGGGGATAACAATACATCTTTTTGAATTAGTGCTAGGCTGTGATGATCATCTTTCATTTTGTATCCAACAAGTCGTCGCCAATTTTTTATTTATTTATTTTTTATTTTTTTATAGCAGCTTGAGAGTCAATATTTCTACCAGCTAAATGGCAGTTTTGTTGGGGGTATGGGGGTTGGAATGGGAGAGGGAAGCAAAGACATTTTTCTTAAATCTTAAAAAACCCTGTAAATAGATGTTGTTAGTTTGTTGTGTTTTTTTTTCATTTAAAGCAATTCTTAGTTTGGAAAGTTGACTGAAGACGACTTGTAACACATTTTAAACCAGAAAGAGGCAGGAGAGCGAATGTAGGCCTGTACTGAGGTGACAAATTCTGCTGTTTTATAAAGTATTCAATTCTCATTGTGAATATCTTGAACTCTGTTAGGGATACTGTACTGTATTAAACATGTAAAAAAAAATGATGTTTGTCTAAGTAGCTTACAAAAATAATAACTCCTTGAATGGGAGATTATCCATGTCTGGAGATCTGTCGTAACTAAATACCTGATTCGTTATGGTGTTGTAACTTAATAGAAACTATTCAAGAGGAAGCATGGTGTATGAGATTTTGTAAGTTATTTGTGCTGGTTCTGTATGTTGTGCCATGTGTGTAAGACAAGAATAAACTGCTGCTTTTGTTCATTCCATCCCAAAATAATTATCCCACCTATGTATCATTTTTTTCCCCCAAAGACTTCTGCTGTTGTTTGCGTTCATGGTCTGCTCTCTCACGCTTCTATCAGAAAGCATTTGACTTGCAAAATCTTCTCAGAGAGGTGGATTAAGTTTGTTCTGCCAAATACTACCCAGCCACATCACATGTCCTTTATTCCCAGCTACTAGCTGTATATGAGTCCTGAATTGTACTCTGCACTCAGGCTAGAACTTGGAACATGGCCCATGACAGAAGATATGGGTCTTACAGGGACAGATATACAGATGCCTCCAGAATGGATTCTAATACATTAGGTGGAAGGAGCAAAATTAAAGTCAAATTATCCTGCTGTCATTCTAGTTGTTTGCCAGAAGCAAAATATTTACTCTGGCCAGTCATGCTGTATCACTTCCTTGTAGACAAGGAAGTAGTGTCAGGCTTCAGCTTGCTAGGTGAATTTGGAAGTTCAGGTAGAGAAAACATTAATTCAAGTGCTATACACGAATGGAAACCTTGCTGTGGTGCTCTCTATTATTTGTGTATTTACTAGCATAGAAACAGAAGCCAGGGAAAGAATAAGGCAGCTGCCCCTGGGATACATTCTGCCATTTAATGACACCCAAATGGGATCCCTGATCCTTGTCACAGAAATCAGTTAGAGGATTCACTAGGCAGATGTATAAAATAGAGCATCTTCCACAATTATAAGCTGATATATTCCCTCTGACAAATCTCCTATCCCCAAGAGAGAGATATGAAATAAGACTGCTCTACTCCATCACATGCAGGCACTTTTATTCTGTGCAGTTCTCCTCAAACAATAATGATTCCCATGGTTCACATTCCAGACCCACTTGTCCAGGATGGAGATCAAGAATGTCTTTATGTTCTGATCAAGAATGTCTTTATGTTCTGATCAAGAATGTCTTTATATTCTGATCAAGAATGTCTTTATGTTTTCCAAATTCAATTCAAGTGGGCCTCAGGGAGAGTCTCAATGTTCTGACTGCTATTTCTACCTCAAATTTCTACAACAGACCATTGAGAGAGGCCTTGCAGATATTGTCCTCTTTACAGGACAAATCCCCAGGGTCTAAAACTATTCTGTAAGTCCATTGTATTTTATGGTGTCACAGATAAAAACATGTGGTAAAAATACATAACCACAGATGGCCATATACACCACTCATTTTCCTAAAAAAGATTCAAATATGGTCAATATAAGCCGCTACCTTTCCATGTGCTCTCTCATTCACAATGTGTCTTGGAGGTGCTGAACAATTCATACCACTCTTGTGGCTGCCATAACTGTCACTGGCACCTGTTTTCTTTGCTGATGGTGACTCTTGAGCAATTACCTTAATTCAAAAAGTCCTACCCAGTTCTCACAGACTTTTTCCATATTTTTAACCCTTCACAACTTCTATAACACAGCTTTCGTCTGGAAGCGGCACTGTAGCACAGCTGGAGCATGGGAGAACTTTATAGTTAGGTAGAATCACATATAAATAAAAGTCAATAAGTGAAATGAAAGAATTTTAATTCTTTACTGTGTTTTTGCTCTGCCTGCATTGTTACCTCAATTTGCCTCAGTGTGCTTCTTTACACAACCAGAGAATATCCTGCAATCACAAGTGTGAATGCTCTGATGGCACCACCAGCAACAAAATCAGGTGCTGTCCTGAGATATCTGCCAACTTCTGCTTGAGCCCTTCAGTCTCAGCTGCAGCAGGAGACAACACTTAGGCATGCCTCACCCTACTACCTGTGCTCTGCAGTCACCCTTGTCATGCTCTGAATAAATCCTGGCAGTACTGTCCATGCCCAGATGGAAGAGCTGCAATATTCCAAAGGCTGGAAAAGCTTCAGTAACAACCTGGGTCCTGGTCTCACTGCAAGGACCAGACTTCTTCAGATATCAACAGGACAGGTTGGCAGACTGGGCATCCCCTCCCATATAGAAGCTGTCTCCAGTATCTTTTACTCTCCTTTTCTCCTCTGTGAGCACACACAACTTGCTGCTCCAGGCTGTGGTTTGCTCCTGTGTCACATCCCTGGGCACTAAAATCTCACCAGTTTCTGGCATATGCCATTGTCCGCCCTCACTATTCTCTCCTCCTGAAGCTGCAGTAATCCCAGCCATGTAACTTCCATATATTTTAAAGTTTCTGTAATGGTGTAATTGCTTCTCTTTACATAAGAACCATGTCATTCACCCTGCAGGATTTCTGGCTGTGAATCTTTCTGACAGAAACATGCTCTTAGGCCAGTAAAGAACAGGTTAGGTCTGACTGGAAAATACTCAGCCTCCTCTCATCCTGACAAAGGAAATTTCACTCATTACTTAATCTTGTTCTTTCTCTTTGGGCAGTCTCTCAAGCAGGTTTCTTTATAGGTGACTCAGCTGTAAGAAAGCATGGGGTTTTTCGTTTTTGTAAGTGGGTGTTGCGGCATGGAATTTGGTTTTAAGTGAGACATGCAGGAATGTCAGGTCCCACTGGGTGACAGGTAAGTGCTGTGCTACTGAAAGCAGCTTCTCTGGGGCTGTGCTCACACACAGGGCTGAGGTAGCAGCCACGTGCAGGAGTTCTGAGTCACAGCATTTTGGATTGTGACTTAAACTAGAAGAGATTTTTTGTAATGTAAGTTAATGTTGCAAAAAGTCTTTTTTCCACACAAGAAATACTCTGTTATGAAAGGCTCTAGTTCTAAAAAAAAAAAACAAACCACACACACACAAAAAAAACCAAACCAAACCAAAAACAAACAAAAAAAAAACCAAGAAGCAAAAATTCCAAGACGTAAAAGTGCAAAATGCACAATGAGACACATCAAGACTATTTTCTTTATCACAAAACAATATCATAGCTGTTACAGTTCTTTTTTTCTAACCAGCTAAGGATGCTGTATGGTGACTATGATATTTAATTTAGTCTTGAAGACAACCCCAGGGATAACCATGAATTTTCTCTGACAGATGCTGTAAATATTTTACATGGCTCAAAAACCATAACTGTTTTTATGGAAACAAGTAAGAAGTATTTCACAGCATCACTTGCCATATTGATTTCATCTCCATAATGCCCTTTCAATGAAATAGCCTTTAGGATTGTGTGAATGAAAGTTTCTAGTTGAAGAGACAACCTCTGCATGTCTGTGTCTGAAGTGCCACTGTACATTGATTTGTGGGGCAAATAAACAGTATTCTAGTACCAATTTTCCTTTTGGTATCATGGGATAAAGCTTAACAACATCAATAGCAGATGCTAACTTCATGACTTTTGTTATGAATTATTATTTTTTCTGTTCTCCAGGGTTGTAATGCTGATCTGGAGGCTGCATTTCCTTAAGATAAATCCCTCAGACTTGTATGCTATGATAGATATATATATGTAGAAGAAAGTAGATGTGAATCACAAAAAGGAATGTAACAATAGAGAATTATCCCAGGCTAGTAGCAGAAGTTATATTAAACAGTAATAAAAGGTACAGTTAAGTAAATCAGTTTGAAGTGCAGATGAATAAAATGCTGTCAGCAGAGAAAAGGAGGTAGAAGTCTGATACTTTTACATAACATGCAAAACCAAGGTGCTGTTGGCCCTTGATACACATTTACAAGTCCTGTGAGAAGGAGATGAGGGAGCTGGGAAAGGGGCTCAGGCTGGAGCAAAGGAGGCTCAGGGGGAACTTGTGGCCCTGCACAGCTCCTGGCAGGAGGGGACAGCCAGGGGGTCGGGCTCTGCTCCGAGGGAACAGGGACAGGAGGAGAAAAATCGACCTCAAACTGTGCCAGGGGAAGTTCAGGTCGGACATCAGGAGGAATTTGCTCACAGAACCTGTTAAACATTGGAAGGGGCTGCCCAGGAAGATAGTGGAGTCAGCACCCCTTGGAGGTCTTCAGGAACTAACTGGAAGTGGCACTGAGTGTTCTGGTCTGGGTGACAAGGTGGGGATCAGTCAGGTGTCCATTGTCTCCAGGTTGGACACAATGGTCTTGGATATTTTTCCAACATAAGTGATTCTGTGATTTGTTGTTCTTTTGCCTTACTCACTAAGTGAAAGCAGTGTACCCTTATTTTAGCCTGCTTTGAGGCACACTGTTCACTGTGTATGATTAGTGTTGCCTTTCCTTTGAACAAAGGCTGCAAGGGTTGAGTGTTGCACACCTTTATTTGTACAAAAATTGCAGACTGAAATGTCGAAGTTTCACTGTTAAGAAGTGCAGGGCAGAGGCTGATGCTGTCAGGTCTGGGCTGATACAGTGATCAGGAAGCTCTGTTTGTCTCAGGTGCTCCTTCAGTAGCCAGGAAAAGTCTTTTGCTTTCATTCCTCATTAGGAGACTCAAAGAGGGTTATTTTGACCAGGCGTATGTTGAGAACAAAAGGTTTGGATTACTGCTCTGCTCTCTGATTTTGAATCACTGCATTACTCTACTTTTTTAGCAGCTACTAAAACTACTTTAGTTTTGCTTCTCTCATAAGCCCTTTTCATAGGTGTGAACTGATCAAGAGCAGCCCTGCCAAGAAGGACTTGGGCATGGGGCTGGATGAGAGGCTGGACCTTCCCTGGCCATGGGCACTCAGCCCAGAAAATCATATCCCAGGCTTCATCCAGAGCATCGTGGGCAACAGGTCAACTGAGGTAATTTTGTCTCTCTGCTTCCATACGACTCCACCCTGAATGCGGCATCCAGGCCTGGGCTTCTCAGCACAAAAAATTCCTGTTGGATTGAGACCAGAGAAAAGACATCAGGATGATCAGGGAGATGGAACACCTTTACTATGAGGAAAGGCTGAGAAAATTGGGATTGTTCAGGGTGGAGGAAGCAAGGCTTTGGGATGACCTAATTGCAGCCTTTAAGTACCTGAAGGGAGTCTAAAAGAAAGTTGTAGAGTGTTTACAGAGAAATGTAGTGAAAGAACAAGAGACAGTGGTTTTAAACTGAAACAGAACAGGTTTAAATTAGATATGAGGAAAACATTCTTCCCTGTGAGGGTGGTGAGGCTGTGGCACAGGTTGTCCAGAGAAGCAGTGGCTGCCCCATCCCTGGAAGTGCTCAAGGCCAGGTTGGATGAAGCTCTGAGCAATCTAGTACAGTGAAAGTTGTCCCTGCCCATGAGCATGGAGTTGGAATGAGATGATCTTTAAAGTCCCTTTCAACCCACATATTCTGTTATTCACCCAAACAGACAACCTACATGTGTTACTCCCCCTGCACCCATTTCTGGCAGTAATAGTTCTGCTAAATCCATAGCCAAATTCTGAATTTCTGATGCAGTTACCTAGGTAACCACATACTCACAGGCTTTCACTGAGACCTTTTCTTGGACATGGCTGGCACTGCCAAACTTTATTCCCACAAAATTCTCCAATTCTCTGTGAAAGTACACCTTTTCTGGATGTGGCTGTCCCTTAATGATTTGTGATATCCAGCCCTCCCCATAATACTTTCTAGGACTTTTTTTGCATCTTATTACCTTACAATTGATCACACTGAGCAATTTCTTACATCAAGTTCTGTAGTTTTCTTGTTAAGTTAGCTAAACCTCCAGATTGCCAGTACACTCTTTATAAATCAGAGCAACAAAAGCATCACTATGGCTTTGGGGTTTCTTGTTTAGAAAATTGAATATCTGATATTTTTAAGGTAGAGGTGACATAAAGGGGAAGTTATAAATGTGTTATATAATGTCTAAATTAGCAGATGATACATCTCCAGGGTCAAGAATTCTACTGAGTATATCTAGTATTTTATGCTTGGTTACATTTGTAAGTATGCCTAATCCTTGGGGAAAAGAGCACAAATAAATGTTAGGGGTTTATCCACATCACTTACATGTGGACAGAGTGCATCCATCTGATGGTTTCTATTTTATTCTGACCATAACTGGCTGTTTTCCTGAGGGATGATGGTCAATCTGCTCTCAATAGGAAGGAGGTGTTCCTGCCTTATAAATTATCACGGTGATTTAAAACCTCTGTGAAAGCATATTTGCAAACCTTATGTAGATGAGTATCACTAAGAATTGTTGTGAAAGTGATCAAGTCAGAGCTTGTGCTTGCCTGGCGTTTTTGCCCTCTCAATGATAATTTGCAACTCAGAAATGTGAGAGAGTTATGATACCCAGAGCTAAGAAATATCTGCAAAAAGATTATACTGTCAGCCAACACCAATTATTATGATTAAAATCTGAAGCAATAATAATGCCTGTCCTAGAATCCCCTTGACAATAACTTTGTTATATATACATGGCACTGCAAAATAGCATTCACACAGACACTTAACTGAATTTGCCCTTTGCATAAATCTATATAATACAGTATATATGTGAAGCAGGCAGTGTTTGATATGAATCCTCTCTGAAATATTGTGCATAAAACTAATACAAAACAGGAACAAAGTCAATGGAACTAAAATACCTACAGTAAGTTATTTAGGTCTATAATATTAATTTCCTATTTTTTTTCCTCATACTTTTGTGTTAAATGCCAAAACTGGCCTGTAATGGTGAATGAATTAGAGAGAGTTATGACACGGTATACAGCAACCATGTCACTTTTATTCTGTGCAATAAATTCAAAAATATACACATTAACAGAATTGATGTTTTCTGAGCTGAAAACAGACATGTTCTCTAGCAATCTTCATGTTATATTACTCCAATCATGCCTCACACTTGTCATTTTTTTCCTGACTTTTGATTAAAAACATCTAAAAATTTTGTCTTTCATAACCTCTTCTGGAACCACGTTAATCAGCCTGTATTCCTAATTCCTGATGGCTTCAGGGTACAGGAATTGGTCTGAACCCAAGCAAGCCTGGGGTAAGGTAACTCCCTCTAAAGCATGACCATGTAGATGTCAGAGTGTGAATGAGGAAGTTAAATTCTCCCACTGCAACCAGTGCCCAGGACAGGTTGCAAAGCTGCTGGTCATTTTCTGAGCAAGCATAACAAGAGTCATGCCCAGCCAGACCACACAGACAGCAGGTGAAAACACTGGAGCATGAGTCTGATGAGGGAGCTGGGAAAGGGGCTCAGGCTGGAGCAAAGGAGGCTCAGGGGGAACTTGTGGCTCTGCACAGCTCCTGCCAGGAGGGGACAGCTGGGGGGATTGGGCTCTGCTCCCAGGGAACAGGGACAGGAGGAGAGGGAATGGCCCCAGGCTGGGCCAGGGGAGGTTTAGGTTGAACACAAGGAAGAAATTCTTTACCGGAGTGTGGTCAAGCTTTGGAACAATCTACCTGGGGAACTGATGGAATTATCATCTTGGAAGAGTTTAAGAGAGGACGGAATGTGGCACTTAAGTGCTGTGGTTTAGTTGACAGGGTGGTCATGACCAGCCAAATGTTGGACTTGATGATCTTGGAAGTCTTTTCCAACCTAATCTGTTCTATTATTGTCCATTAACAGTGTGTGTGTGTGTGTATCTTTGGGCCACCGTTTCTCTCTGTGGGATGGCAGCATCTCTGACCAGTGCAGGAAACCCATATCCTGTTATGAGTCCCTGGAATATGACTGTGGAGTGCCCACCTCTGTGGTTTGTTTGTTTCGGCCATTGGTTTTCCTTGAAAATTAAAATTTATTTCATACCTGCGGCTGATTGCATGCACCTTCAAAAAAGCCTTTTGCAGTGAGTTGAAGGTGATTTGTGCTAAGTTCTGAGCAGCTCTAAACAATGCCAGAGGAGGGATCTCCCGTCAGCATTGTGCTGTGTGAGAGAGTGGGAACAGGAACACCCTATATGGGTTCTGCTTGAAAAGCTGAATTACACCAGAATTAATCTATGGGGCGAGTCAAAACAAATAGTGATAAAATTCTGTGAGGTAAAAAGGAAAAAGAAATAATGTTTGAGAATCAATTCTTTCTGCTATGAAGACATTTCCAAAAGTGAATTGTCTTTTTAAAGTACTGTTGGAAATATTTTGTCAAAAATGAGGATTGTCTGAGGCAGTATTGGTGTTTGACTACAGGTTTGTTGTTTTGATTCATTTATTAAAGTTTTACATCATTTTCAATTTTGCATTAGCATATCACAGTAAGTAGGAAATAAATCTTGGTATATTGTCACTATAAAAACATTGGTTCAGAGATTCTGAATAAAATCACTGTTTTTGTCTTAACAATGATGCAGATGCAAAGATTTGAAAATTTGGATGGTTTTCTACTTTCAAATTATAACAGTATTGAAATAGTGGTTTTCCTGTAAAATTGAAGTTGTATCTTCTGAATAACTTGTTACTGCAATAATTTGATTCTACAAATTTAACACACTTAAAGTGAGACAGATTAATTGCAACCTACAGGAACGAAGGAATTAACAAGACTGAAGGAACATTTTAGTTTCCAAGGCTTTTCCAGGAGCATTTTTCTCATGTTAATGCATTGTACCATTGTAGAGGGGAACAAAACAGCATCCAAACCAAAGCCTTTTTTCTGTTGTACTGAAAAACATGTAGTGAAATGTAATATGTATGTATGTATATGCAGTGAAAGCAGCAACTAAGAATTTGTAGGTAAGTTCAAGTTTTTTAAGGTTGTTACAGCCTTAAAAAGGTGGTTACAGCCTGTCCTTCACAGACCACTCTTTTAATAGACGTGTTTCCTAGGAGCACAGAGATGTCTCAGGGTTCAGAGATGGACCTCTGCTATTTAGTTGTGGTTTTGAATTCAGGCTTTGCTACTGTGGGTAATAAACTTAACTGTGCCTCTACTCCTTAAATGCAAACAGGATTTGAGACATGATGTATTCCCAAAGTTTTCAGGGATTCCTGATCACAAGCTCTTTCTTCTCTGTTTGAAGTCGAGTGGTTTAACAAAGAGATTTACTGTTCTCCTGTTCAGCCCAGTGATGAAATAGGATCCAAGCCTCCGGGGTTTCAAGATAAGAGTTAACATGGAATTGTTACACAACTTTATAATACACAACTTTATAATACACAACAATATAATAGAGCTGCAATACATGTCCATTCCCAGTAACATGTCATGAAGGAGATGCTTAGAAGCTAGCAGAGTTATGCCAGATGAGTATCCAAAAAAATAACTGCAAAATTTCCAGTTGATGCCCTTGGATTTTCAAAAGTGCTCTACTCATTTCAAAAGTGCATCTACTCTAGAGCCCAAAATGAAGGTCTGCAGTTAATTTTCTCAGAATTGCACTTTAACAATGTAGTATGTGTTATCACCAGTTGCCAGGAAGAAACACTGTGTGCTTGGGGTTAAGTTGCTATTTTTGATAAAACTGGATTCCCAGATTGCTGCATCAAATTTTTTTGATTTTGACACAATATCCCAAACTTTATACAAAGTGGAAAATATAAGGACTCTTGATGGCCAAGCTCAAAGATTGGATAATGTGACCTGAATAGAAGAAAGGAAATGTCCTGCAGAACAAGCTAAACAATGTAAACAATGCTCATTCCTGAGCATTCTGCCTGAAAATGTTAAACTTTATTAGATCTTATTCATTAAAAGGAAATATCAGTGAATTTCACCACAAATAAATGGACACTGGTCCCCCTTACTGTGATCACAACAGATCCTCAGAAAGAATAATTCATTAACCTGAAAGTTATTGTATATTAGAGGCAAATAGAATAGCAAACAACCTATTTTCATGAACTTTAAAAAATGATCATGACACAGTTACTCAGCCTCTTAGCTCAACAATGCTAAAGCACAAACACAGTGTTAAAATGAACTTTTGAACTCCTCAGCTTCCTCTGCTGGTTTTCTTCCTGAATTTGTCAAACTATCTACATTCCAAGTGTTCCCAGTAGCACAGAGGACTAAGCCACTGCCTATGTGCAAATGAAGTTATCTTTACAAACTCATTCATTCTTTTCCCCCTGCTCAGAGAAGGAATTTGGGCATATCCCTGTCTCCAGCATCAGACAGAATAGTCAGGGTACTTATTTACCTAATAAATCTGAAAAGAAAATATCTGGTCACTTTTGCATCATGGGTTAAACTTCTTTCTCATTTACTGTGGGGAAAATATGCACTGGGTGCCCTTCAGTATGAAAAATAACACTCAGTTGTCTTAATTAAATAGAAAACAACATTTTCCTGACTTAAAAAAATAGCTATTGATAATATCAAAAACAACATTACATTAAATTTCCAAATAAACATATTGAAAAGAAAACTTAGGACAGCATAAGAAAGGAATAAAACTAGGATATTCTAAGTTATCACTGCATTTAAGAACAGTTCAAATTTTTTCTACCTTATAAATAAATAATGTAGAAAACAAAGTGGATTTGGAGTGGTATCCTGACTGAAGAGATGGCTGAAAGAACAGAAGTGTTTTGATATGATTGTCATTATTGTAAAATGAACTCTCTATAAAGATGTCCAAACCAAATAACTGTTAATTCAGAGAAAATATAAGAACCAGAGTAGTTATTTTTGAAAATATCTAATAAGTACAGTATAGGAGTATTATGGAGTATAGGAATATTACACAGTATTATAGAATGGTAATTTGCATCTTAAACTTAATACATTATTGACATTAAAAGAGATAAAAATTTTATTGGAGCACCCATATTCAAATTGAAATATATTTTGATCAAAGATGATGTGTAATAAAGGGAAGAGCCTTAGAGGTTTTTTGAACAACACTTTTTTTTCTTGATGGAAAAAAAAATATTATTGCAATGAGACAGGCAAGACCACAAGTTGTTTAGAGGTTTTTGGTTTTCTTTTAATGAATGGGTGCTCTGGACCCCCTTTAAGGATTACCTTTATCAAGATTGTTTATTATAGAGGAGTCATGAGAGATTTTACAAGTTCATGCTTAACCAGTTTCCTCTTAGCAGGGAGGAGACATTACAGTCATTAATGAAGGAGAAGCTGGGATTTCCTCTGGATTTTCTTTTCAGTGTGATTGTGGAACTAACAGGTATCTGATACTACAAGAGAAAAAAAACTTAGGATAATCTGATATAGAAAGTTTCTATGGGAATGCTGGTAACTACTCTTTTAATCAGAGAGGCATGCATCCCACTCTTTTTATGTCTTCCTGTGGACTAGCCAAGATGCCACTTTTTCAAGTCCGTTGTGTCCAAATTTCATGGCATTGCTTGGTGGACTGGGAGAAGCACTATTAAAAAGCTCCTTTTAATCCACTCTGGTTTTTCTGGAGAGGAAGAAAGGATGCTGTAGTAGCAACATTTTAGAGGTGTGAATCTCTCTGCCTTTTGTTAACTAAAAAACACGTTGGCAACAGAACAATCTGCACTCTCCTGAGGAAGATGCTCTTTTTGTGAGTATAACTGGGATGACAAAGGATAAGATGTAGTTCCTTTCATATAATTGTCTGACTTTTTTTTTTGCACTGGACAGGACCTTCTCTCTGCCTCTAGCCTTGTGTTTCTCCCTTCTCATGTTGCACAAATTGGATGAAATAGCAGTGACAGCAGAGCTGGAAGGTTTTCAAGTTTATAGGGAGGGGCGTTCAGAGGTAGCAGTAAAAGTTGCCTCATGTGTTCTCCAGGTGTCTGACAGGCAACCAGGATTACAATAGGAAAAGTAAGCTGTGTAAAGGTGATGACCTATATTTACCTCTAGCCTAAAATTATATTAGAATTCCCTGCTTTGAGCAGTCATTGAGCTTCCCACTTGCACTTTGTATTTAGTTGTGATAAAGCTAAAGGCAACAGGCAGAAGAACCCAGATGCCTTTGATGGGAAGTGATATATAATGACCCGTATCCTTTGTTCCTGGGGAGATTAAAGGAGATGTAGCTAAAGTATATTTTGGCTAGAGAAATTATTCTCAAAAATTAACCAGAAAAGTTGCTATTATTTGAAAT
>VWYI01025594.1:0-14159 GCA_013399455.1 Anthoscopus minutus | reverse complement strand
TTCTTCTTTTTTTTTTTCTTTTTTTCTTTCTCATTTTTTTCTTATATAGCAAAATTTTAACTTAGATCATTAGAAACAGTATATAGACAGCCAAGGATGTAAAGAAACCCTTCTGCTGGTAAAAAAACAAATAATTGAAAAGTTATGAAAGCCTGTATTTTGCAATGGCTACATCCCGTGTTGCGTAATGTGTCTTCAAACCCTCTCTACCTGTGAACACTCAGAAAAATCAAGCAAAAAATTTTGAGGGTAAATGTAGATAATTGCAATATATAAGGTCCACTGCAAAAACTCTCATTTAGAAGTAAAGGAGTTTTGGAGACCTATATTTGGATACTTTTTCTAGAACTAATGAAAATATAAAAACAGAGGTTTAATGAACTTCATTTAAGCATCTTAATGTTCACACTTTTAGTAGACTTGTCTTATTTTCCCTAAGTTTTCCTGGTAAAAACTCCTTCAGTTACCAGCTCTATATTTTTTTTGGTCTAAAACCAGAATATCTGCAATTTCTTGAAAAACCTATCTCACATAATGAAACCATGTATGAAATACTTACCCTCCTATGTAAAAAAGGTTTTTGTCTGAAGAAAGGTTCAAATGTGGACAGAATACACATGAGGAAGCAAGTAAAGAAGTCCATAATCTGCTACTTGAATAAGTTTTATATATTTTTTAAAAAGATCCAGTTGGCTATCTTCTCCATCTCTTGCTTTACAGGAAAATTTTGACAGCTAGCTCTGGGACATTTTTGAGCTTTCTTCCCTGAATATACAGTTTAGATAAATCTCTGCAGTGGTACAGTTAAGGCGTACCCTTTATTGTTCATATTATGTACATCAGCTTTTGTGACACAAAGTAATGCTGCCTATTAGCTTATCTTTAAATCTGAGATGCCTAATGTCAAAAAATATTTCACTAAGTATTTTAAACACTTCATAATTTAGAGATTTAAAGAGAGGGGGGAAAACCCTACCACTTCACCTAGTACATGCTCATGTTTCTATCATAAAGTCATAGAATTTTTTAATTTGGAAAAGGTACTTAAGACTCATACTACCAAGTTCACCACTAAACATATGTCCCTAAGCATATTGTCTACACATCTTTTAAATACTTCCAGGGAAGGTGACTCCACCATTGCCCTCACCAGTCTGTTCCAATGCTTGTCTTCACTTTCCGTAAGGAAGCATTTTTTACCATTGTCTCTCTTCCTCTCATGTTTTACTTGGAAGAAGGGTCTGATACCTACCTGGCTACAGCTTCCTGTCACAGAGCTCTAGAGAGTGGTAACAGTCACTTTCAGCCTCCTTTCCTCCAGCTAAAAAGACCTGCAGGTCCCTCAGCTGCTCCTTAGAGATAGTCCTCCAGACCCTTCATCAGCTCCCAGCTCCACTGCCCTTCTCTGGACACACTCCAGCACCTCAGTGTCTTTCTTGGAGTGAGGGGCCCAGAACTGAACACAGGATTTGAGGTGCAGCCTCACCAGTGCTGAGTACAGGGGACAACCCCTGCCCTGCTCCTGCTGGCCACACTGTTGCTGGGACAGGCCAGGATGCCATTGGCCTTCTTGGCCACCTGGGCACTGCTGGCTCATGTTCAGCTGCTGTCACCAGCACCCCCAGCTCCTTTTCCTCTGGGCAGCTTCCCAGCCACTCTGCCCCAGCCTGTGGCACTGCCTGGGGCTGTTGTGAGCCAAGGGCAGGACCCAGCCCTGGGCCCTGTTGAACCTCACACCACTGGCCTTGGCCCATGATCCAGCCTGTCCAGATCCCTCTGCAGAGCCTGCCTGCCCTCCAGCAGATAAGCACTCCCATCCAGCTTGCTGTTATCTTCAAACTCACGATGTTTTGAAACTTCAGTAATTCTGCTGTCTACTTCTTCAAGACATTTAGATAACCTTAATAGATGTCTTGCAATTTCAGGTATATTTTTAAAGAAATGTATGTTCCTTATTTTTAAATGGATTGGAATATTGATGTTACTTATTTTAAGAGAAAACCAGTACTATCCAAATAGATTTCACTTTAGCATAGACAGGTAGAATATTAGAAGGTGATGTTACATGAACCAGCTCAGAATAACAATTACTTCATGAGAAAGCAGGGGGAAACCAGGAAATTGAAAATCTCATTTACATGTTTTATTTTGTTCCTGGGCCATGGGCCGGGTTTCTTATTTCATACACCATTTGCAACTTGCTGCAGTGATTCTGTGAAGTCATTGCCTATCTCACTAATCCAAAGTTGGGAAGAAGTATCATCTTTCCCAATATTTGTTTTGATCAAGCTGTGCACCAAACATCACAACCAGTTTCCTGCTTCTCTCCACTAAAGTAGGACACCAGCTATAATTTTACCCACTAAAATTATACCAGCAAGACTTTGCATTCTGTTCTTGAGTGTCAATGTTAAATTGTTAACAAGGGATATTAAATTGTTCAACAAAGCTTTGTCTTTCAGGTGCTACATGCTGCCACTCCTTATTTTATATGCCTAGAGATATTCAATAGCATGCAAAAACTGCATCCAGAGAGGAAGTTCTGGACTATAGTCTGGATTCTAGCCGAATCTGTCAGTTGGTTTGGTTTTTTTTAATGTTCCTGAAATGCTATTTAACAAAAATCAGTGTGAGTTATTTCTACTTTCCTCACTCAGCACCAGCAGTATAATAGCTTAATGATAGCATGAGACTCAGGGCACGGATCTGACACAGGCAATCATAGCAATATCTCATTTTCACCCTGGTCTCCATGCACTGAACCAACATTTCAAGCACTGAAAGTAAAGCTGAGTTAAAATGGGTAAACCTATAATGCCACACAAACACAAAGTGTTAGTGGACCTCACCTTTGTGTTAAGAAGAATAAAATAAGCTTTGATATTGCTAATTTCACTGGAGTAAATCCATCTTTGTATCCAGCTGACAGTGTAAATGAAGTTAAGTAAGGACTGAGCATGAAAGATACCCTTAAATAGAATTAAAGATTTGCATTTACTCTAACTCCTTCAAATCAAATATGTAAGTAAGTATTAATAATGTAATGCAATATAATATGTACGTAACATATAAGTAATTTATCCTGGAAAGGCGACTTTGCTGCCACATTTTAATTGTTTTTTTTATCTTTTATCTTTTAATATTGGTCAGTTATGTGCCTCAGATAAAACAAGTGTGGTTTTGCCCAATTAAATGAAAAATTCAGTTTTGCCGGTTACAGCAATGTTTAAAGTGCAAGATGCTTAAGCATACCATTAACTCAATTCCCCTTTGTATTGTCAGAAATACACTGGGCCAAACCCAAAATACTCTTTTGAGCATCTCAGTTACTATTTTGTCGGTCTCTGTAATCTAGTAAAAAGCGTCAATAACATGCTAAAGTTGCAAATACACCTGCTATACTTCTGGCCTTCAGTTAGTTTCAGAGAGAAAGTGAAAAATAAAATGTGGATGAAATGTCTTGTTTTGATTACTCATTTTGTTTGTTGGCTTTTTTTTTGGTAGATGCTCCCAAAGAATGAAACCTGTGTTTTTCTTTGAAACATACTTGTCATTTAGCTATTTTTATTTCTCCAAAGCTTAAGATTTTTAGACATATGGAATGATGCAGCCATCTCCTTATTTTGTTCTGGTTCCCTCAAGTAAACAGGCTGCAAAGCAAATGTCTACTTTGTTTTTGGCTTGTCTAGAAAGTGGAAACTGTGCAGGCCCCACAATTCCTTTTCTTTTTTACTGTTGGCATCACTGATTCTGTTTCACTCTTTGTTTTGGCCATGATGTATGTTCTTACTGCTGAGGAGATGAAGGAAGTGATAGGCAGCCTTTTAAGCAGCCTTCTTACTCCATGATTAGAGTGCAGCAGTGTATAGTGAGCCCCTTAGAGGAAAAACACTCCTCTCTCCTCTCTTTCTTTTCCTGTGTCAGGGAGCAAAGAGCAGGATGAATCAAAGGCAGTGGAGAACAGTAACAGCAGACACACAAGAGGACCATTATTAAGCATCCTGAAAAGCATAGTTACTACCATGGGAACACACCAGAATTAGTAAAAAAAAAAATTAGCTGAGGAGAGATAAATAAAGTAAAATAGCATGTATGAGATCTCAGAAACACCCTTGAATGACCATTCTTCATAACCCTGTAGGCCACATTATATTAAATGATTGTCACTTATGTAACCATTACCTCAGGTTTCTCTGACCTTGACAGCAAAGCAGTAATTACATCTTTGAATGTTACTGAAGAGCTTTTACAGAGTAATGCGACAGGCAGATAGAACATGCAGAAATTTTTCTACTCACTATTCATAGATATATATGGATTGTATAAGCCTGTTACAAAAGAAACCTATCTCATGTGAAACTTTATTTTTATGAAGTATTCTGACAATATTGCAGATTCTTACAGTATGCTGTTACTAGATTAAAGTGTGCAAATATCCCTCATACATTTCCTACTCAGCTAAGTTGCTCTTATCTTTTCTGCTGCATTGAGAGAGCTTGAGCCACAGTGACTGCATAAGAGCGCCCATATTTGGCATCATTAAATCTAAAAAAACTTCGTACATTCACTGGCTTTATAGAGCTGTTGTTAGACTTATAGTCAATGTCAAAAATTGGGTGATTGCAAAGAGAGCTTGGCTTAAGGGAGTAGATTTCCAGGATCAGCAAGTTCAGTTCACTCACATCTAGATCACCTAGTCATAGGTAGTTTCACATAGTATGAGATACTGTGCTTGAACAATTGTGCTCTGTAATTTGGCTTGCTTATGGCCTGCTCTTTGCAGTGTGCATAATTCCAATAAACAGATGAGGATAAAAAATACATTCACATCCCAGGACATGATGCACACAAAGAAGTATGATTTCCTGTCTTAGGGTTAGACAGCAGGCTCTACACTGGTATGCTGTGATGGTACCAAAAAATTGGGCATTTCCATTTGTTAAAAGTTGATGCATACTTCTTACTCAGAGGAACATCATCAAGTTGAGTTTATTCAGAACCAGAGTTTCTGCTTCCTAAAAACTGCTCCTAAACAGAAATCCTCTGGTCTTCACTGGTTCCAAGGAATATTCAGGAACCACCTTTCACTAACTAAAGGATTGTCTGAGCAATATTCTATTCCTTTATTTGATTAATTTGTTAGGCATGTTTTTTTTCCCATAAAAGACTCTATGGAATCATTGCCTATCATTTGAACCACCAGTCCCCAGATAATTTTGCCAGGTAGAAATTTTATTTTGTGAAGGATCCCAAAAGCAATGGTGTGCTGCTTAACCTCATAAATAAGAAAGGCCTTGTTGATGATATGAAGGTTGGGTGCAGTCCTGGCTGTACAACCATGAGTTTGTAAAGTTCACTATTGAATGAAGAGGTATCAGGACAGTGAGTAAGATTACAGCCATCGACTTCAGGAGATTTTAGCCTCTTTGGGGATCTCCTTGGAAGAATTCCAGAGGAGCAGGCCCTGCAGGTAAGAGGGGTCCAAGGTCAATTTTCAAGGATCTCTTCCTCTAGGCTCAAGAACGATGCATGCCAATGAGAAAGAAATCAGGTCAAGGGGACGAGAGACTTCCTTGGATGAATAAAGAACTAATAAAAGGAAAACAATTAATACTTAGCAAATGTAGAGGGACCCTGGTAACAGGCTGTGGAGAAGGCAGTTATTGAATGCCTTCTTTGCATCACTGAGGAGACCAGCCTCCAGGAACCTCTGACCCAGGAGGCCAAGTTAATTGAATGCTGGACAGAAAACTTCTCTTGGTCACAGAGGATTGGATTAGAGTCAGGAAAACATGATATCCACAATTCCTTGGGCCGTGATGGGATGAATCCACAGATGCTGCGACACCTGTTGGACATCCTAGGCAGGCTGCTTATGACCATCCTCAAAAGGCCATGAAGATCAGGAGAGGTACCTGAGGACTGGAATAAAGCAAATGTCACCCTGGTCCTCCCAAAGGGCATGGTGGAGGACCTGGGGAAGTACTGCCCAGTCAGCCTCACCTCAATCACTGGAAAGGTGATGGAGTGAGTGCCTTGCTCCAGAGTGCATGTCTACCATGTGGAAAGCTAGAAGCTGATCAGGAGTCAGCATGGATTCAGTAAAAACAAGTCATATTTGAACAACCTCATTGCCATTGCTCCTCATTAAGGAAACAATAACCAGATGAATGAGGAGGGAGCAGTGGATATCATCTACCTCAACTTCAGCAAGGCTTTCGGCACTGTGTCTCACAACNCTCATCAAGTTCATGGATGACACAGAGCTGGGAGCAGTGCCCCAGACCCCAGAGGGCCGTGCAGCCTTTCAGAAGGGCCTTGACAGGGTGGAGAGATGGGCAGAGAGGAACTGTCTGAACTTAACAAAGGCAAATGCAGGGTTCTGAACCCGGATAGAGTAAGCCTGGGCACCATAACAGGCTGGGGGCTGATCTACTGGGAGAGAGCTCTGTGAGGAAAGATCTCAGAGCCCTGGTGGACAACAGCTGTCCATGAGCCAGCAGTGTGTCCTGGTGGGCCAACAAAGCCAATGGGATCCTGGGGTGCATTAGGAAGAGCATTGCCTGGTGGTCAAGGGCGGTGATCCTGCCCCTCTACTCAGCCCTGGTGAGGCCACATCCAAAATGCTGTGTCCAGTTCTGGCCTCCTCAGAACAAGAGAGACATGGAGCTCTGGGACCAAATCCTACAGAGGGATATGAAGTTGATTAAGGGACTGGAGAATGTCTCTTATAAAGAAAGACTGAGAGAGCTGGGCAGCACTGAGAAGAGACAATTGAGAGGGGACCTCATCAATGTCTATCACTATCTGAAGGGAGGATGTCGAGAGGATGGAGCCAGGCTCTGCTCAGTGGTGCCAAGCAATAGGACAAGAGGCAATGGGCAGAAGATATGCATACCTCAACATGAGGAAGAACTTCTTTACTGTCCACGTAACTGGTGTACAGAGAGGGTGTGGGGTCTCCCTCACTGGGCAAATTCAAGAACTGCCTGAACACAATCCTGTGCAAGGTAATCTGGGATGATCCTGTTTGAGAAGGTAGGTTGGACCAGATGACCCACTATGGTCTCTTCCAACCTTACCCATTCTGTGATTCTGTGATTTGACTTTTCTTATAGCAAAATATTTACCTTGTTTATTAAATAAATATTTATTTAATTTGGTTTTTATTCAGGAAAATAGTTTGACATGAAGACATGTCATCTTCCTGTTATCTGAAATACTGGTTAGATTTTTGCAGTTGAACCATTATTCTGCGATATTATTTTAATCTTTATTGTAAGAGGAACAGTTGTTAAAAATAAGAATGAGGGCATTTTACTTTAATTTTTCATTTAATAACAGAGTGAGGATAAAAATAATTTTAATAATTTTAATAATATACCATAAATTAAGGAATCCAATACAATCTGCAAGATTTTGTAGTTTTCTACAAAAAAGTTTTCTTCCTTCTCTCTTTTTATCATGGAAAAATATTTAAGTAATTCTTCAAGACATCTATTAATCAATGCTGGTTGTGGCTTAGCTGAAGTTCTTGTTGGTTGCTCAGGACTACCCTGCCAGTGAAGAAGAATCCTCAGTCTTCAAAATTTACTGCTTCTCAAACATCCTCCCTCCTCCTTCCATAGAAAATACAGAAGCTTTGAAAGAAGGAAAAAAAAATAAAAGTGCTTGGGAAGAGTAGACGAGAGAAAGCTAGAGAAATAAATCCACAGTTACAATGATTTTGATACCAGCATTTCTTGCACATCAAGTGCAATTCACATAATGTCTGGAACTGTGGAAGGAACTGGAGTTTTATCTATTTCCAAGGAGTAATATTGGGGTATATTTCCTGGTGCCACTTTTTTCTTTGGAGAGATAGCTCAGCACTAAAGTATATGTTGCTTGAAATGCCGAAGGTGCTATCATGGTTTACTTCTTTTTCAGACATTTTCAAGCACTATTTCTGTTAACTTCTTTATCTATATTGATTAGAGAAACTGAGTTTTCAAATAATTACCAGTCATGTACCTTATAAAGCACTAATGTTAGAGGTCACTTATTAAGACAAGAACTGTAGTTTAGTAGGAATTAATTTTGGCTAACTGAAATAAACATTAGAAAGCATCAGAATAACCATTAAATGCCATAATGACTACAGCTAAATGCCACTTATTTTAATAGCCATTTGGATCTAGTGTTTTAAATCTGTAGTCTATTAATCTTTCTTTCTCTTTTTCTCTCAACACTATGTCCAGTAGCAATTGCAATTCAATGTTCTTCTATAAACGGTGAGTGACAAAGAGACATGAAAGCAAAGACAGAACTAAGTGGAAGCAGAAGATGCCATACTACACAATGAAACAAGCCCTGTCACCACTCTGGTTATTCTTAGTGAAAGGACACACTGCAGGTCCAGGTACAGGACCTGTATCGTGAGTTTGAGTGTGTGACCTTACAGAGCCCTTGCTTTGAGTCTCCTCCAAGGACAGCACCACATATCAGGATAAGTGTGCTTCATCATGAGAAGATCCTGTTTTTCAAGACCAATGTTCTTTTGTTTTAAAATTTAACAATGGTCATGCAATCTGTAAAACAGTTTTTACTTCTAGTTCATTTTTTCTTGAACAATACAGGCTGTACCAATCCCCTTTCAGACTATTGGACCTCCTTTCTACATGTGAAACTGATCTACTTCCTGATGTGTGCTTTGTCATGTCATGTTTCCCATACATGACATACATAATCAGTTCATCTTAACATAAGAAGTGTTCAAATCTGCCTTACTCAACAAGTTTTGGTATATTCCCAGATTTAAAAGGCTTCTGAAAACTAACTGTAGAACTGTTAGTTGTATAGAGAAAAGTTAGACCTGCTATCAGCTACACTTTGCTGAAGGAATCTACGTAGTCTTACTAAAACATTACTTCTAGCTCTGTTTTGATGAGACTAGAAAGCACATGAAAGATTGAGGTGCTGAATCTCATGTCAGTTTTTTAGTCTGTCTTTTCCTCTGGCTCAGCAATTCTGTCATCAAAAAAATCCAAATAAGGAATGTCTGTGTAATTTACTTATTTGGCGTACACACATAACATAAGAAACTGTGTAGGCACAGTCTAGTACCCACTTACAATAATTAAGATTTAATACTGATTTTGATAACGTGCACTGGAGTATGCATTTAGATAGGAAATTTAACAGGAAAAGCAAATGTTAAAAATCTGATTTGGATCTCCTCTGGTGTGGCAGTGTCACATGTCCCCAGAAATCAGGAACAAATCAGAAATTAAAATAAACTTTTCTCCTGTTAGTTCATACAAGATTGACTGCTTCAAGATAAAAAGGTCAATATTTATCATATTAGTTAAGAGAAAAATGAAATAAATTACAAAGCACAACACACACAAACTTTTCCTCACACACACACATGCTGAGACTAAACCAAAATTTTTTCCTCAGGAAAGAAAAAGAAGAATTTTTATCTGATACAAAGTTCAATATTTTGTAACTTTCAAAACTTTATTAACACAGAAGATAATACCATGGTATATTCTTTTTACTTGAAGCAGACTGGTTTCTGAGTACACTGAAAAAAATAGGGGAGGAAATCCCTTCCATAAAGAATCTGTTTCACTTTTTCCACAACAATTCGTCACTGGACAAAGAGTTGGGTGTACATTTCCAAAAAACAGTTTCATCTAGGAAAGGGTAACAGGAAAAAAAAGGTGGAAATAATAAAAAATATGACCTGTTTTCTTAGCAAGGTTGTTGTTAGTCTCTCTGGGAAAAGATGATGCAAACCTCTGCTAGGAACTTTGCATGTGCCCTGCCAGGATACACAGAGCTGGCTTCATAATCTCAGAAGACTCCTCTTTTCATCATACTTCTTGCAAAGGTTCTTCGAATTTTCAAGACAAGTAGTGGCTTACTAGACAAATAGTTATTAAAAAGGCTGCATGTGTGGGAAGCAAATTACTGTCATTCTTCAAATGAAATCTAGATTGCTGAAAAATTCTGCTTGGAGCAATATCCTGGACTGGGGTTGAGTAAATTATTGTTTAAAACATTTTCAGTTTGTTCCTATGTTTATCTTAGTTTTTGCTTTGCTTTCTGTCAGTAAAGGAAAGCCCTAGGGAAGAGGTGAGTTTTAATTCCAAATGTACATTCTTTGTTTTAGAACAGGTTGGAAAGGAGTAGCAGATGGATAACATTTGGGACATTTTGTCAATTCATCTGTTAATAAGTGAGACACTCACACTGGCTACATTAACCAAAGTCCTTCTGTCTCCAGCACTGCCAGCAGCCCTGAAGATATCCTCTGAGAATGTTTCTGATGATGGACAGCTCTGATAAAGGTAGTAATATTTTCTACAGTCAAAAGCCCCTTGAATCAAGACCTCTTGTGATCATACTCGCTATTATTTCATCAAGGAAACACATTTTTACCTGCATTAAAGCTTACTGAACTTGCTCAGAAAGACCTAATGCAACATATGGATTACAAAATATTTCTCTACTATTTCTGAGAAACAAGCAATTATGTTACCAGGTGGTTGCTGCTGCTGCTGATCCCGCTGATGTCAACCTGTCTTATAGTACTTTGTATTACGTAATCTTCCTAAGACGTGTTGTTGTATGGTATGTACTTAAGATATCTTGTATGTCTCTTTCAACAAAGGGTCATAGGTAGTAGAAATCAAATACTATATGCAGTAGAAATCAAATAGAGTGTTATTTGTATTGTGATTAGTGATTTGGAAAGAAATGCTGGGTTATTAAAACAAGTATTATCAGATGTCTTTTGAAAACTCCAATTTCCCTATCCTTTTGAAACATTGTAAATTACAACCTATTCTAGCCACACATTCTAGCACACTGTAAGTCAACACCTAAGTATGCAAACAAAGTGTAATTGCTCGTATCATTAGATGATGTACACAGAACAAAACTGCCAATTTCTTTGTTTGCATACAGTATTTTTCAGTGTTTGAGCATTGTCATTATGACCAAATGATACTGCCAAATAAGAGGCACTTTTTCTTTACAAGCACATAGGTATCACAATAATGTGCAGAAATATTTGGCATACTATTCATAATGCCAAGGTGAAATTAGGGAATTCAAAGCTCAGATGTTGAAACTAGTGTGGGAGATCATAAAATCATAATATGTGCAGAATTGGAAGGGACCCACAAGGATCATCCAAGTCCAGCTCCTGGTTCTGCACAGAAGCACACCAGACTCTCACCACATGTCTGAGAATGTTGTCCAAATGCTCCTTTGAACTCTTTCGGGCTGGTGCTGTGACCACTTCCCGTGGGAACCTGGTCCAGTGCCCAGTCACCTTCCCTTCAAAGTGTTCTTCTCCAGGCTGAACAAACCTAATTACTTCGGCCACTGAGGTAATTGTTCATATGACTTCCCCTGTAGGCCTTTCACCATCTTTGTGGCCCTTTCTTGGATGCTCTATGTATCTTAGATTGTGCCACCTAAAACCACACACAAGGCTCAAAGTAAGGCTGCACCACT
Organism: Anthoscopus minutus; assembly: GCA_013399455.1. Classification (NCBI taxonomy): domain Eukaryota; kingdom Metazoa; phylum Chordata; class Aves; order Passeriformes; family Paridae; genus Anthoscopus; species Anthoscopus minutus. The sequence continues at coordinate 2,648 of VWYI01025594.1, read as the reverse complement.
GTGGAGTAGAGGGGACTATCACGTCCTGCAAAAGGCTGGCAGTGCTGTCTTTGATGCACTCCAGGATAGTAAGAATAAAGGCTGAGAAAAATCTGAGGCCAATGCTCAATGACAAGTTAATTCAGTGATAAAGGATGACAAAAAGCTGAGATGACGGATGTTTGTTTTGCATCATTTTTTGCTGATAATGTCTGCCATGTGATTTCCTGAGCGTAGTGATAAAATTGGGTGAGAATGTACCAAAAGCTGGGAAGTTCCTGGTGATTGGGAAAATACAAGGGTTGCATCAACCTAAAGGTTGATGCTCAAGCAGGAGAACTGGTGAACTGGAGGCTAATCAGCCTTCCTTAGTACCTGGAATATAAATTATAAAGTTTCTTACAGCCACTTTCAGACACTTGAGGAACAAAGATGTGACTTGGAACAGCTGGTGTCAGTTGGCCAAGGCCAAATTATGCCTAACAAACCTGATAGCCTTCCATGAGGAAATGACCAGCTCAATAGATAAGGGGAGCACAGGGAATATTTATTAAGGACCTGGGCAATTGGATCCAAGCAAGTCCGTACACATCATCAGATTGAGGGAGAATTGTCAGTACTCTGAAGGGCAGTGTTACTATTCATAGAGACTTAAGCAAGGTGGAGGAGTTTGTGAGGTTCAGCAGAGCTAAATTATTTTGGTTTTGTCTTTCATGGCCAGTTCTGGTAGGAATGCTAGAATTTGTTCCAGAGTATTAATTTTTCTCTTAACCATAGATTTAAGATGTAGTCTTTTTCAAAGAAAGACAGTAATGTCATCAGCTGTTGTCGCTGTAAGGTTTGCTAAAAAGCATTTGACACTACGCCATCTATCCACAGATCTACTCCACAATGTTGTTATTCTAAGAGAACACACACAGATGATTCACATTTAGGAAATCCTATTTCAGGCACTGTCACTCATCTCAGACAACTGCTTCAGCTGCAGAAGCTCTAGTATTTGATTTTTAATACTTTTAAAATTTTCTCTATTCTCATATGGCTGGTAAAAGTTACTGTAACATAGTTACAATGCCAATTCTAACATATTTATCACATACAGCAGAGCACATATACAAGCATGTTAAAAAACTGAAATGTTTTGGAGGTGAACAGAAATAATGAATATCTTTTATTTTATATGACCTTTTCCTATGACACATACCTCTGTCCAAATATGCCTAAAGAGTTGATTGGTCTAAGATTTTCTGATTTTATCAAATCTATATTACATAGATTGTTTTAGAAAGGCACATGACTAGAATAAGCATTGTGTTAAAAAACCCCACATGATTTTGTTAGTAGATATATAATACATATATGCTATATATACATCCATATACAAAGAACATATTTCTCAAAGGGGAAGACAAATATATTTCACTTCCTCATAAGACAATTAAATTTGTCCAACATCCAGTTTTCATTGGATGTGAGCTAAAGGCTGCTTCTTTGGCTATCTGTTTTTGGAGGATCTTCTGAAATGTCCACAACTGGATTGCAACCCAAACACTAATAAAAAGCCTAAACCTAGGTAAAATGCTACTGCTCTCCTTTTCTGTGTGACAAAACAATGTACTGACTATATAGGATAATTTCAGCAAAGTTGCAAATGATGTATGAAATTAAAAACTGCTATCTCCTGCACAGAGAGAGCGCAGATAACAAGGTAGTTACTTCTGTGTTGTGGTATTTGCCGTGATTTTGAAATTAGACATATTCTTTGACAAAACCCAAGGACAAACAAAAAAGAAGAAATATTAAGAAATTGCAGGATGGAGAAATTAACTTCCCTTTCCCTATGTTCTCCCTCCTTCCCCACCAAAATTCATTTGAAGAGCATCTTAAATGGAGATCTGGACCCTGGTAAAGTCCCTTTCCAGCAGATAGCACAGTTAAGCATAACTGCATGGGACATGCACAGACATATGGAAGACCCACAGGTGGGAAGGGGAGAGCGGACAAATTTAACTTCATCTAGAATAGTCCAGGTTGAAAACAGGTGAGGAGTTGAAGCTATACTGTAAAGATGTCTCCAACCTGTCTCCAAGTTCTGCAGCTTCACAGCCAGGGTTACAAAAGTGAAAAATTGACTTTTGAAACATCATTGTTATAAGTCTATTAGCTTTGATGAAGATGGAAAACAAATCAATTTATCTGCTCTCATCCAACACTGTATCTTAAGTAACTGAAGATAAAAAAAGAAGAAATTTGTGTGAGGAAGTGTCCATGGAAATATTTGGCATTTCATTTTGCATTTTTGAAGTCACTTTATTTTACCAGAAAGGCATAAAAAGTGCCTAAAAGTCAGCATAGTTTGATGTGAGATATTTTTAGAATTAGATGGTAAGGAATTTGATTACAGTCTTTTTCTCCATTTATTGACTGGCTACACTTTTTTTTTTAATTAGCTTTAATTTTATATTTTTCTGTCTGACATATTCCTTTGGTTTTCTTGCTTCACTAATCTGAACTGGCATCAGTACTAAGGCTCCTGTCTTATGAGTTACTGCTGCATACTTGTCACTTTCTGGGTTTCTGGTTTATCTAAAGATTATCTTTAAAACTATGTCCTTCTATCCCACATTTTTCCATTGTTACATTTGAAAAATGTGATCTTGAATCAAAAT
>VWYI01025583.1:2751-59871 GCA_013399455.1 Anthoscopus minutus | reverse complement strand
CTGTAGGAAGATAATTCACATGTGTAGCAATTATTTTTTCTTTTAAACACAACACCTGGGTTCTCCCTGTGGAACTGCCATTATTTAGGTGCCAGATGTATGTCTGTGGTCTGTCCACAGATGCACCCAGATGTGTAAGGAGTTATGCAAGCACAGCTAATCAATTTACATTAAACAATTTTTCTTTTTATCTCTACAGCAAATAACTTAGGTGTGTTTTTCATCTATGGTTTTTCCCAGTACTGACCTACTTTTCCCCCAAGATTAAGATCCAGTGGTCATTACTACTTTAAGCTTCTATTTCAAAACTATTTCTCTTCCCAGCATATGGGAAGCAGAGCATCCAAATGTTTGTTCCACTAGAAGATTTAACCCCACAATTAGCAGTTGTGGACTTGCAGTATTTCCATGAATCCTGTCTTCTTTGTTGCTCAAATACAGGTTTGGAAACCCATCCTTTTAGAGATTAATAGTTTTAAGGATCTGACCAAGTAAACTGATTTTTGGCAGTGACAGTGACAAGAGTTGTCCCTCTAAATACTCAAGCAGAAGTTCAAAAATATGTAAAATTAGTCACCATAGAGAAAAGCCCTGTTGAGGTCACATCCACATCCTCCCCCAAAAGGTGACTCTGGGACCAGCAGTGGCTTGAGCTGTTTGCCAGTTCTTACTCAGTGCAATTCATGCAGGGTTCAGTGTTACAGCTTCACCCAGTGCAGTAACACTGTGGAATGAATCACGGATGCATGTCTGGCCTTTCAATTTATTGGCTGTTCCTTCCAGGAGCCACAACTCAACCACAAAAGCTCTGCTTGTATCTGAAGCTTGGCAAATGAATCCCAAATCCCACAGAAATTAGTTAATGTAAACTACTACGAGTAGAATTATTTGGCAGTTTCTAACCCTCTGGCCATCTATTAACTATGCATAAACAAAACCTAAAGCACAGCAGTTCCAGATGTTTGTTTGTACTCAGCTGGGGGGGAGAAGGATTTGCTGTTTGAAAAGAAATTAGAGGAAATTTCTGCTTTTGGAAGTAGGAAGCGTGTTTACTGTAACTGTTCATTTTCATTCAAACGGAACTTATTCGTGTTTGAACATTTGTTTCAGCCGGATGGAGCTGCAGCAACGCTGGTTTCAAGGCAGTTTAGCTTGTGCTGGGCTCAGGATATGACTGGAACATCACAAAGCTGCTCTTGAAGCAGGGCTGAACTTGCTTGGCTCTGTGTGTCACAGAATCACAGAACAGTTTGGGAGGGAAGGAACCTTAAAGCTCATCCAGTTCCAAACCCCTGCTATGGGTAGGGACACCTTCCATTCTCCCAGGTTGCTCAGAGCCCCACCCAACCTTGGACACTTCCAGGGATGGGTAATCCACAACTTCTCTGGGGAACCTGTGCCAGTGCTGGGGAGAAGGTGATGGAAAGCACAAATAAAGCTGGAGGGGAGCTTGTGAGGGATTAAAATACTGGAGTGTGCATTGGAATATATTTCTATCCAGGGAGCTGGTGAATATGAGGTTTTATATAAAATGAGTGCTCAGCCTGCAGTTGAAATCTTTAAATGACTTTTGAATTTCCCAAACACCCCAATCTCTCTTTCTGCTTCTATAAATCCTGTGATGCAGTGCAGTGCAGATGCAGGCAGCTTTTTCATTCTGCTTTTCTATGAACAAACCATTTCTGTGGATGACCCTCATTAATTTGCAAAAGTCCTGTTTAATCGTGTCTGCATAGAAGTAAAAGCCAACTGCCTTACAATCAAATCTTTGCAAAGCAAATAATAATAAAGCAATTTTTCAGCTATACCCTGAGAGCCAGAGGACAGACTAAAAGCAGTTCCTCTATTCCTCTATTGCTTTAATACTGAGGAATTGCATTATTGTATGAAGCCCTGTAAAATAAATGTAAAAAAATATATATATATGCCTTCTGTTTAGGACTTTTTCAGAGGAAAGAATATCCTTTTGGATTAGGTGTTCATTTACATCCTATGAAATGTCTTTTTGGAATTAGGGCAGAGGAGGATGTGTTAAAGGCTTTTCTTAGCAGTGACTAGGGGTTTGACTAGCATTGAAACAGTCAAAGTTGCTTTCTGTGACGTATCTATTGATGTTTGACTGAATTCCCTCTTCTGTGGGCCAGAAGCCAACTTATTACAGGCCATAAATTACAAAATGTTTGTGTTACTGATGCTGCCTGGATTCAAAATACCCAGGGGTTTTATTTAGTCTGTAAAGCAGTGTATTGCACCAGAAAATTTTAAGCTCTACTTAACCATTACACTACAAAAAGAACAGCTGATTTAAAGAGAGAAAATCAGTTACTACATATTTTAAAAGGCAAACTATTAGGGAGGAGAGAAAAAGGAAATAAAAAAAAGAAGAAAGACACTTACTTGAAGACTCTGGGCCTCTTAATTTTTAAACCAGGCAAGAAATCCGACTTCCAGAGCAGCAGAGGAGCTGCAGGGACAGAGCCAAGGCATGGATTGCCATCTAGTGGGGTCTGGTCACTGGAGACAGGCACGGGAGTTTCACATGTCCAGGGGATGATGAAATGATGCTTTCTACACTGCACAGTCCCAAACGAGCTTATTTTCTCTTCATCCCTCCTTTAAGCTGCCATCTGGCTTAAAGGCTGTGGGTTTCCTTGTGCAGGAGTAAAACTACATCACTTTTTGGCTGGGTGTTGTAGGGCTGCTGTAGCACTGGACAAGGAAACCTTAAGTCATTGCAAAGTCTGGCTGGCAGGGCTTCCACAGCAATCACTAAACCCTGCCATGTAAGGGAGAGTTCACTGCTCTCATTAAAAATTAAGTGTATGCAGGTTTCAAATGCAGGAATATAGCATTTATTCATTTGGAGTCATTTTCCACAGCATACCTTTAAAAAGATCCAGAAGTGCATGCTTGAGAGGGCCCTTGCTAGAATGAAAGTAGTATTTGGACTGGTTTATTTACTCTTCCCTTGGGCAGGCTCTCCAAAGACCAGGACAGCATCTTCTGGTCACAGAGTGTTCCAGAAAATTCGATAAAAGCTTCTTCTGAGGCGCCTCCTGGCTGATATTCCTATCCTGTCCTGGGCACTGAAAACACCTCGGACAGAATTTGAACTTGCTGGTTTGGTAATGAAAGGCTAATTGTGTCACTAACTGTGACTCCACTAGGTGGCAGAGAAGTACTTTTTTTGGGATAAATTTAAGCATTGCCACTGCAAGAAAATTTCCTTCAGGAAATCCAGCATGAGCTGCCTTTTCCATTCCTTTGGAGAATCATCTCAGAGCATGAATACTGTGGGACTTTTATATCGGGTATTAATAAAAAGCCCTCAAAGTGAAAACCACTCAGTCAATCACTGGATTTGGGCTTTTTATACTAGAGGGATCTTAAAAACTACTGTGATGGCCCTGCCCAAAAGGCAAAAAGCAGAAAATAAGCTGCCAGGAAGAAACATTGGACAAAAATGAGGGAGTAAAGTGTAGAGCCCTCTGCCTTGATAGGGCAGGAAGACAGGAATTTTCCCAGATGAGCTCCATCAATGCCCCATCCCAGCAGCGTGAACCTTCCCTCAGCTTGTTGCAGGTTGGCCTTGGCACATCCCCACAGCTTTTACTCCAGCCCTGATGCTGAAATGAAATGCACCAGTGGTGGCTGAGCCAAAAAACAGGAATGCTTTTATGGAGCTGTAGGGGCACACTGCTAAGATTGCTCTTTTTTCCTATGCAGCTGTGCAAAACAAAAATGTCCATCAAGTCCCTCTGCATTGGAAGAAATGTTTTCCACGCTTTTTGAAAGTCTGGAGTGGGGTTCAGATTTTTTCATTGAAAATCACTAACCTCAAAAACCAGATCCGTGGTATGTTTGGTTTTAAATGGAAAAGCCTTCAGATTCTGTGCTCTGTGCAGAACAGGAATTTTGAGTTGGATAGCAACAAAGCTGAAGCCAGTTCTGTACAGTCCACTAAGCTCTTAATCAAGAGACAGGCCATTCTAGACTTTGGAGTAGAGTTTCCTATGACAGACAAAGGACTCAATTAATTTTGTGATTTCCCTCTTCTCTTGAATTTCCCTGTCTCAGACTTGCCCATACCCAGATTTTCATGGTCTCTGCATCCCTGTCACTTTTCTGCGGCTCTAGCTTTTGGTAAGTAGAGGTCATGGGTTCCAGCTGCCAAATGCCACACGGAGTTGCTAACCAGTAATTATTTGTGTTGGTTCTCACACTTTGAGAAGTAGCCAAAGCTACTTGGCAGGTCCCAGTAACCCAATCCTCCACTTGGTTTATTGCTGGGAGAGAGCAGAAGCTGCCCACAGTGACCCTTGCTGTAAATATGACATATATTAAGTCCTACTGAAAGACTTAGGCTGAAACCAGTAACTTTTTCTTTGTTTATTCTTTTCTGCCCAAATGGTATTTCAGCAAAGGAGTGGAAGTTACTTACACAGGGATGTCTGTCAGTCTCAGTGGTTGTCTAGGGTCATTTTCAAATAATGTTACTGTTTTAATTCCTGTGTTTATGTATTGGATATTGAGTGCTCCAAAGCGAGCTTGAATGTGGCAAGCTTTTCTCCAATGAGTTAGGGTGCTTGTTTCTTAAAATGCTGCCTCTCCCTATTAAAAATAATAATAATAATAATAATAATGATATAGACATGTATATTTCAGTAAAACTTTTATGTTCAGCCTGCATCTCCAAGGATTTTACTGCTTTGTGAAGCAGGCTCTGTGATGTTGCAGAGTAATATTGCATGAGTTATCACAGTTAAATGAACTGAGCTGCGAGGTCTGAAGAGCTGAACACCATAAAGTGAAGAATAGTTAGATGCTCAAACTCAAACTATGGCTTCTACATGGTTGGTATCTGGTGTGGTTACAACAGTTCTTATAATTATTAAAGGAATTATTCCTGTGAAATAGCTCGGAAGATGCAGAGAAATGCCTCATTTCCAGAGTCTGGGGTTTAGGTGTTCCTTTCTCTTTGCCAAAAGGACTGGTGCTTGCCCAAGAAACTCAGGACAGCTCTGGTGCCCCACTTTAACTGGGATCTGCAGCTACAATCCCTTCCTGCCTGTCTGGAAGTGTTTTTCCCTCACTCAGTGCTGTATCCATCAGTCACAAGCACATGATGCTCACGGAGCAGGCTTGTCTTCTCCTTTTATATGTTGTTATCTGAGAGATAAGCAGCTCTGTATATCTGAGCACATCAAAACCAGTTCCAAGAAACACATGATTAACAACATTAGTGTTTTAATTAAGCAGCCACCTTTTGAAGTTTTATGGCACTCGTGTGCTTGTGCATGTGTTTGGCTATTTAGCAATACCTCTCTGTTATGTAATGCATCTTCTTTTCTAGGTGACATTTAAGAAATAACAAAATCATAAATATTAGAGCAACTTCAGATGGAAAAAAATTTCAGCTCATTTCTTCAGCATAGTCTGCCCTGTCTCGTGCTCCTCGAGCTTTATAGTATTTTATTGTTATGCCTGCCTTTTTCATCGTATAGTTTCAGCTGTTTCAGCGGCTGCTTTTTCCCCAAATGGAACCCAGCAGCTGGCTGATGGCAAGCCCAGTGCTGGTACATACAAACTTAGAACATTTCATTCAAATAATAACACAATTTTTGGCTAAACCCTTTTGAAGCCATTGAGAACATTCCTTTACACATTGGGTTATAAGGCATAGCTGTGCCCCGGTGCAGGGCAGGAGGGGTCCTGCTGGTGGCTTGGGACATGGTGGATCTGGGTCACATTCTCCTGTTGGGGTTTTGCTGCTGGGGGGAAAAAAGCTTTTCCCAAGTTTAGAAGAGCAGCAGTGCAACAGGACAAACCCTTGACCCCATCCACAGCCATCCCATGAATTTGTGGGGGTGTTCAGGTACATCCCACAGGTGACAGGTGAGCGGCTTTTGCCTCCCTGAGGGCATTTCTTGGTGGCAGATTTAAGGCAGACTGGATGCCAGTGGGAGGTAGGGGATGGCAGGACATCTAATTACAGGCTTTCCACTTTCCAGGGTAACCTGGTGTCACACATAAACCTGTCAAAATTCCTCACAGACAGAAAACATGATGAAAAGTCAAGCTGACCCCTGTTCAGGGTTTGTAGGTAAATTTCTACTTTCCTTTCTCTGCTTTAGCTTGGCCTTATCACCTTGAAATATGTGTTTGGTAGAAAATTGTGTGCTGCTGTAAATATCAACAGAGAAAATGGCATCTAGCAGGTTTCTAACATAAAGGAAATATTTAATATTGTTCTGGTGGTTCCAATAACTCCCTGTACACAATAAGGCTACAAAGCAGCTTTCAGCTCATGTCATGCTCTGATTCAAAACTGAACATCTCAGCTCCAAAGACTTAGGGTTTCCTAGATTGAATTCCTTTGAAACAGCTTCATTTCTCCCTGGAGTCAGATAGAGAGACTAATGTAATCAGAAGTTATTTAAGGAGGCAGGAGCAGGTAAGTTCCCTCAGGTTTTTGAGACCTGCAGTGCAGGGCTGAGCCAGTGAGATGCCTGCCCAAGGACAAGAAACCATAAATAGGCTCCTGGGGGGATCTAGCATTAGGAATTAGGTTAAAGCAGCAACAATTATAGATGGAATCATGAGAAAACACTGCAGTACAACAGTCCTAGACAGGGAGGGTGGATTTTTCCCCCATATCTATAAAAAGGACAGTCCAAGTGGACGCATACCCCAAGATGATCCTTGTCCCCTTGCCTAGTGGCCAGGAATACATCCCCAAAAGACAAAATGTGCTCCTCAAGTCCAGCTACTATATATCCAGACCAGGGCTGCAAAACTTGGAAAGCAGAGGGAGATGATTTTTTCATGGAAATCTCTCATAGGGGTATCTCAGTACTGATACTGGGATTTTTCTGATGGTCTCACAAGAGCAGTATAGAACTGACTGATGTGTTTTCTCCCAGAAGAGCATAGCTTTCAGTGTAAACTAGGAATTCCTCATTCATTACCAAACTTGCTTCAGGACATGGGATACCAACTCCTCTGCGTAGGTGTGAGAATACAAAAGGGATCAGGAAGGAACTAGTGAAATGCAGGGCCTAAAAATAACCATATGGATTTCTCTCACCAGACTTTAAAGCTTTGATCTCTTTTTGCCTTTGTTTCAGCAGAAAGGAGAGCTCCAGCATAGCTTATAGGCCTTACAGGAGGCTTTCTAAATGTGTGTGTGTTAGCAATAAATAAAAAGGATACAAATTTTAGCACCCTACAGTTCATGTCCTTCTCGTGGTTTTCAATAGAGCAAATATTCCTCACTTTGGGAAATACAAAAAGAGATCTTAAACACTTCCTTGCATTAGTTACTCTGATACAACAGCTTCTTACTTGGTATTGTGTGATTGTGACACCTGATCTTGAACTAAAGCAGAAATAGGAACAATGAAAAAGAAAATATTCACTTGGCCACAGCATTAGAACCAAAACTAGCCTCTTTGTGGGTTAATTCCTCATTTTGAGAGGGAGGTGTCATTGAAGACTCACCTCAGCAATGCAGGGTGAAGTCATTCTGATACTATTAAAAGGAAAATAGCCTTTATCTAATGTCTCTGTGATTTGTTTTAATCCCCAGGAAGTTGTCTAAATTGTTTCCTCCCAGCTTCATTAATTAGTCACGTAGAGAACTTTTGAAAGATAAGTGAATGTGCTAAGTTCATGAATAACTTGAATTCATGGTGTAGGATTTCAGAAATTATCTTCAGTTGAAATAACATTGCATGGTCCCATACCAAGCAAATTAATATATTGTATTTGCAAAACAAAGTTTGTAAAAACTTGCTCTTTTCCTCATGTTATGTATCTCATATTCTGAGCAGAAGCTATCATTTATTAAAGTGAAGTACCTAGGCAGGTACACAGAGTGGAGGAAGTAATTACACACAAAAAAATTGATCAGTTTTGTTTCTATACATTACAAATGCCTAGAATTTGGTTGATGGTAGTGTGGTGGCAACCGCTTCATTCACTTTGACGCCATTCTGCAGGTGCTGAGGGTTCTTTTCTGGCAAAATGAAAACCCTTTGATGTTAAAAATGGTGTCAAGACATTCATCTTTTACCCCCACCCCATTTTTAGTAATTTAATCATCCACTGAAGCAGATCATTTCACTGAAGGGCTCCAGCCTGCTCACAGTGCTTTGGAGATTTTTTTCTTACTTAACACTTTGTTCTGATTTATTGGTTCATCACTGGTTTTCACATCTCTGTGGGTTCATAATCATAGTTCCCATTAACTTCAGCATGGCAGGTGGTATTAAAACTACCTGTGTGCTGTGTTTTCACCATTGTGTAAGCAAACTGTCAGGGTATTGCAGAATGGTGCAGTTCTTCACTTGGAGTTACAAACCAACACACACAGCATCAAAATCTGCTCTGAAGTGCACTAATCAGTGGCCTTATTTCGAGAAGATGAGCACTGGAGGATTTAGTCAAGATTTCATTCTTAAAGGTGCCAAAATCTGCTCCGAAGCACACTAGTAAGCGACCATCTTCTGAGAAGACAAGCATCAGAGAGGATCAAGTTGAGATTTAATTCCTAAGAGCGGTGCTGTTAAGCCCCCTGATTTTGACCTATCAGACATAATTCTGAAATCACAGATTGACATGGTGGCCAGGGTGGGTTCTCTCTTAAATGTGGTCCCAAGCACGAGGGAGGACTGGGGTCTGCAGGTGGGTGCTGAGGAGCATCGTGGTGACCTCTGGTTCACACGGCGGCGGCGCGGCCTCGCCTTCCCCGCTGCAGCACCTCCCGAGTGATTTATGGGATCTGATTTGCTGCTGTCAGTTACCTCTGATTTGTGAACAAGCTGGAATGAGCCTCGGGGAGAGGGCGGGAAGAGGACAGAGGGATGCTTGAAAGGAAGGTTTCATACTTCCCCCTGCTCTGAGGGGCTGAACGTGTAATCTGCCGCTGGAGTTCTGTCATTTCTGCCTTGCCTGGTCATCTGGGAGGAAGAAAAACTGCAAACTGATGACAGCCTTGAAACAAGCACTTGAAGATATTTGGGGTTGTGGGTTTTTTTTTTAAACTACCTGCAGGTAGAAATCTTGAGGAAGGGGAGAGTATGAGGAAGGAGCAGTTTGTGTCTCTGTCAGAGCAGTGATTGAAATGTTATGAGAAGGGAGCTCTTCATGATAGAAACAATACAGGAGCCTTTCTTTTTAGACAAACTCAAAAATAAGCTTGAAAATCATTTATTTTCTTCTTCCTGGTAACTCATTAGAAGTTTGCAGGCTCTGCATTTGCATGATGCATGCAAGCATTGCTCTATCAAGCTCCTGAGGAGAGGCCCTGCTCATTTCTCCATAGAAAACCCTTGGGATGCTCCAAAGACTACCAGGCGCTTCTCCACATCTTTGTTCCTTTAAGTGTGAGCCTGGCCACCATCCCTTGGAGCATCCCAAAACCCTTTAGGTGTCTGTGCCACACCCCCAGGAAGGTCTGGAGAATCCAGCTGTTCCTCCAGTGTCTGTGGTGCAAAGTGTGGGTAGTTCCAAACGAGGGAACCCTGGGCAGATTAAATCAGTAGTTGCAGCAGGATATGAGGTTCTGGTATTTAATCCAGCCCCATCAGAGCTGGATTCGTGGCTGTGCTTCATTAGTGAGGAGCCAGAGGGGCATGCTGAGTGATTTGCTATCTGTTTAATCATGTTAGTCCACATGAGACTTGGACAGAGCTGTTTATCACCCATCCTGTTTTCATAACTGAGGTTTGCAGCTCAAGCTGAGGGACAGGAGATGCCAAGTTCTTCTCTTGGTTTCTCCTTTTCCTTCCAACTTTGGCTTGAAAAAGCTGCTAATAACACTCAAAAATTCAGTGTTACTGCTCAAAAACTTACACCATGCTGGCAGTTTCCATAAAAAAGACTAAATTACTCATTTTTCCTGGGATCAGGACTGGGAGGGTTGGAGCATGTTAAAATGGAGATCTCTTCTGTTTATTTTGCAGACCAAACAGCTACCAAAGCACCAATATGAAATTTATTTTCCAATATTTCCTTGCAACTTGAGGATAAGAATTTCTTTGCTTACAAAAAACTTGTAGAGGTTTTTCTCATACTCACCTCACAGTATGATTTCTGAGCTGAAACTCTGAGGAATCTCATCACAAACTTTTGAGGAAATCTGAAAAGAAAATTATGAAGGTAAATCTCAGTGCCACTGCTGCCCCCACAAGCTTGATAGCATGTGTAGCTAAAAAACACAAATAATTAATACACTTTAGTTTATCTACAGTTATTTGTGACTCAGGAAAGCTCTGGCAATTCCATGTGTGCACAGTTTGATGGAAAAGCTGGCACAACTGTGGCCACAGCAAACATCTCCCTGTACTTAAGGTGAACAAAACCCCACCTTAGTGCAAAGCATTATCAGAGGTACGGTGTGTAAACAAGGGATCAAAGTCCACCCGGCATTCCCAGCCTGTGCAATAGGAAATGCCTGCTCTCTTCCATTTCAAATGAACTCCTCTAGACAAAAAAATTTGCAATTATCCAGGCAGCTCTAAGGAGATGAGTGAGCAGCTACTTTAGAAACAGTGCGGGTGTTAAGCATACACAGTTCAGGTGTTGCCTTCTGGCAGTTTTTGCATGTTCTTTAATATTAATCTTTGTAATTTAATAGGCATAAATAGAGATCATAATTACCTTAAACAAAAATGCTTTTAAAGTTTGTCTGGCACATTATTTTGTACTTTTTTTTTCCCCTTCACACTGTAAACCATCCAGGCAGGATGGGAAATACAATACTTGGTGTCTTATATTGGGCAGCAGTAAGTTTCCCTGCTGAGGTAATGGCCAAAACTTGGAAAACTTCCACAAAACTCGGTTATTTTGGTTATTTTAGGGATAGACAGAGTTCAGACTGTTTGGAAACCATTTCTGCCAGTCAGTAGCATCTGTAAGTGTTTTATGGAATGGTCCACTGGGATATGGGAGAACTTAGGAGGTGAAGCATGCCTTAAAGCCAGCTTGCTAATTCATAAATAACCACCTGAGCAAAAGGGAATGAGAGGAAGTTTTTGCCTAAAGCAGGGAGCAAAACACCTCTACTCCCCCTGATGCTGATGTGCCCAGGTTACCTTTGGATAGACCAGTCCTTCTAGAGGGGACTTTCCAAGACAATTTCAGACCCAGCCCCTCTGCAGAGGGAGTTAGGGTTTTCATGTGCTCCTCAAATCCTTTACTTTTTTCCTCTGTTGCTGCTGTCTCTAATGCCTGAGGACTGGGGGATGTGGAGGAAGTTCCAGGAGGCACCATAAACAGAACAAAGCACCCAAAATGGGGCCAAGTCCCTTTCTCCTTTCCTTTTCTTCTCCTCCCAACAGTGATGGCAACCCTTCAGAAGGAAAATCTTGCATCCAAATTGTCCCTTGCCACTTTTGGGATTCCCTTTTCATAGTCGGCCAAGGTCTGGAGTTTCTTTTTCCTCTGTTTTTTACTCTTTTTGTGAGGAAGAAAAAGCTGCCCAGGGCAGGGTTGGTACTTTCCCCTCTCACCTTCCTGCATCTCTGAACCTTCCCTCTTCCTTAGATGTTTGGGGAGCAGCTCAGGCCAAAAGGAAGAAAGGAAAAGCGTGGGTTTAATTTCGCTTATTGTTTATGGTAGATTGCCTAATTTTAGGTGAATGGCCATTTGTTATACTACCTGATGTGTATTTTGATATTGTAATTTGAATTAGGGGAGACCTCCAGTGCCAAGATTAGCATCATAAAATGAAATAAAATAAATAAAAAAGGGTTAAAAAAACAATCAGCCAGTCCAATTAAAATTGTGGCTGTCTGGAGCCATGGAAAAAAAATGTAGCATAAACAGAGCTGCAAGATTTGCAGGGTGGAGTTGGCATTGGCAGCAAAGAGTGCAGGTATATACCTGTCTCCCAGATTTGGCCCAAGCAACTGCCAGTGTGCTCTTTTTTGGGGATCAGAGAACAAAAGTGAGGCAAACACCGCTGAACTGCTGGAGAAGCCAGTTCCAAGAGAATAAGTACCTGTTCAAACAGTCCCTCCTTTCCTGGAACATCTCTCATCTAAAGGACTCTTAGCTCCTGTGCTTATCTGTTTATTGTCCTGCTCTCTGGCAATTAGTGATCCAAATCACCCCTTGCAAGCTCACATCACTGCTGAGCCAAACTGACAAGATAAACTCGGTGCTTAAAATTCCATTTCCAGTAATAGAAATGTACTGTCATTTTTTAAAACTTTTCTTTTTTTTTTTTTTTGAAGTTATACAAAACACCATCATATTAGATTAAGCCTGGAAGGCACAAATTTAAAGGGTGAAAGCTGTGTATCTGAACAGTATGACAACCTCTAGTTTTCACACTATAGAGTTTTTTCTTACTTTGGCACTCAGATTTCTTCTTTCTTTACAAGTTTTCATTTTTCCTTTGTTATGTAGTGTAACCAAGCCTAGAATAAGTAAATCACTTAAACATATATTGTGCTGTAAGCTTATGCTGAGGTTCTCATGAAATCAGTGGGTATTAGGGTTTTGTTCAAGTGCTTCATTAAACCAAAAGCTTTGTCCTTCTGTCTTATTTCGGTGGGGTTCTGCACCTAGTTCAGTTCCTGGATTTCATGTCAGTATTGTTATGCCAAGTTTGCTCACTGGCAGTGATTTCTACTGGGATACATTCAAAAAGCAAAAGTAAAAAGGAGATGATCCTCGGACAAGAAGGAATTCCATCGACATTCAGATTCCTGGATGGCCGCACTGGCTCGGCTGGACACGAAGCTGATTTGTGATGTGGTGCAGCACCCCAGACTCTGCACTGTGTGAAAAGCAGCTGCTGTGAGATGTCCTTCCTGCCCTCTTGGGATGGCATCAAGACAACTCTTTGCACAAAATTTGTTGTGTGTTGGTCCTTAACCAGCTTGCAGAGCTCATTGGTGTGTTTTGGACCAAACAATCCAAAATTAGCAAAGGTCTGGAGATCTCCTGTGTCTGGAGCAGTGTTGGAAGCTTGCAGAGAGCATAAACTGAGGCTCAGCCACTTCTTTGATAAATGTGTGATCTGGCAGAATTTTGGATCTAATTGAGCGACAGAGCACCATCAAAGCTCAGCATTTGTCACTCCCTTTCCAAAATGCCTTCCTCACACTCCCCTTTATCACTCTTCTCTGCATTGCCCTGAAAAAAATGAGTGCTTATAAAAGAAAGACATAATCCTCTTTCTTCTCATTTGAATTCTCTGTACGAACCAAGTCAGCAAACACACAAACCCTCCCTAGAAAAAGTCTTTCATGTAGGTAACAGTGGATTTTTTTTGATTTTTTTTAAAAGAGGGCAGTCTGCCAGAGGGTGTCCAATATAAGCTTTTGTAGACAGCAGTTTTTCTACACAGAGCTGAGTTGACAGCTTTCCTCCTGGGATAATCACAATCTTCATTCTTCTGGGACAAAATTGCTTCTGACAGTATAAAACCCAGGACATCTTTGATGTAAAATCTGACTCGAGCACATGAATGGTGAGACTACAGAGCCATCCCATTCAAGAGAAAATGTTAGTAGTGGAGGCAAGATCAGAGGTGCCAGCTGAATTAATCAAACCAGTAAAAACGTGAGGAAGTATCAGTCCATAAAGCTGCCCAATAAATCCGAGTGCACGGCGCTGGAAGGGAAGTGCCTTTGGACACTAAGCTGGGTGTCAGACTGGGGCTGGGCATCCTGTGTGTGCAGTCCTGCCCTGTTGGTATATGCCTGCTGCACTGCATAAAACGTTTTGAAGGTGCATTTTTTCCCAAAAGTCTCTAGCGCTCATTGGCACAGCGTGATGTGCACTGCTGGGTTGCTCTCCCTCCCTCTTCCTTTCTTCCCCTCCTTTGGGATGGGAAGCTGCTGTCTCAAGTTGTGGGGGTGAACATGGCAGGGTTGGCTCTGTTCCCTCAGCCTGGCCTGGGGATGACAAAGGAGTTGTTGGGCACCACGTGCCCCTAAAAATCAGCAGTTTAAGTTTGTAAAGGTAATTATGGTTTTTTTTCCAAGGAAGGACAGAACATCAAGATGAGCGGCCAATTTTCTAAAATTAACCAACACTGCTGTGCTTTTTCCTTAGACTTTAAAAACCTCAGGAGGGGGTTGTTTCTTCAAAGCTCAGGATGTTTTGGGATAAACAAAGGTGCAGTTAAACAAAATACTAACAGTGGCATGTAGCCCAGGAATATCAATATCCTGGTAAGCCTTGCTTGGAGCATCGTTTGCTTACAAAGACGTGGAGATCGAGTAGAGCATTGAAAACCAGAGAGGCAAAAGGAAATCTTTCTGTTCCTGGAGACTTTAAGCAAGCAGAAGGATGGAGGGGGTGAGAGGGCAGGGATTGTGTCCAGGCGGGAAGCGGTGGGTCAGCAGGTGGCACCAGCGCCCCATCCATCCATGTATCCATCCATGCATGCATCCATCTCCCGGCAGTACCGCTCCGCAGCCCGCTGGGTTTGGAAAATATCCTGTTTGCTTTCCTTTCTAGCTTGTGTGCAGTGTCACACGAATACCAGACACTTTATCTGAGAACAAAATTCAAGCAACTGCTTCCAGTCGGGGCTGTGTCCATACACCTCAAGCGATGAACAGTAAGGTTTCTCCTTTCTGCACCCCTTACAGAAAAAATGCAAGATCTAACAGCCTGCAAAGCGCTCAAAATTAAAAGTTTTAGACGATTTTTAATCTTGTTTTGTTGTCATATTCACTTTTCCTAAGGATTCCTGCAAGAGCCCTCTAGACAGGAAATGGAGCGTAGCCGGGAGAAGACAGAGAGGACCTTACCAATGTATCTAAGAATCTGAAGGGAGGTGCCAAGAGGATGGACCAGGCTCTTCTCAGTGATGCAGGGCAACAGGACAAGGAGAGAGGGGGAAAAACTGATGCACAGGAAGTTCCACCTGAACGTGAGGAAGTACTTTACTGAGCTGTGACCAAGTGCTGGAACAGATTGCCCAGTGAAGATGTGAAGTCTCCCTCCCCGAAGATATTCAAAAGCCACCTGGACACAATCCTAAGCAAAATGCTCCAGAGGCTCTGCTTGGGCAGCAAGTTGGACTAGATGACCTAACCAGACCAGTCTGTGAGATGCAGGAAAAGGCACATAGGGAAAAGCCTGCAGAATTAGCAGAGACTCACCAGGCACACACAGATTTCCCGATTCCTGCCAATATTTCTGTAGCAGGTCTCAAAGTCCTGCTGATTTCCCTGTGAATCATCCACTCCTCCAGCTCATCCAGTGCCTTGCTGACTTCTCTGCCCTTCCGTCTTCTGCAGAGCCTCCCTGTTCTCTCCACTCAGCGAGTACAAAGCAGGCCCTGTCTCTTTGGCTCAGCCCAGCATCAGAGCACACAAGTAATTCCATCCCCATTCGGCAGAACACTTAGCCACATGCTTACCTTTAATTATGTACTTAAGCCAAAGACGTGTGAAGTTGTGCTCTGGTCTCACAACGGACAGCACAGAACTTAATGAGATGCTTAAAGTCAAATAAGTACTCAAGCGATTTCCTGGATCAGGAAACAGAAGATTACCTTGCCTGATATTTAAAATTAGATTATGCTTAATTTGGAAATCAAGGCACTTCCTTGAAGTCACATTGATTTGCCATAAACAGTTCTTGGAGGCAATGCCCCTGGGGTCTAATCCAGGCTCCTTTCATCAGGCTCCTATGGATGCCAGGAAGGAAGGAAGTGCGGAAGGAAGTGCGGGAGTGCGGGAGGGAGTGCGGGAGGGAAGGAAGGAAGGAAGGAAGGAAGGAAGGAAGGAAGGAAGGAAGGAAGGACGACAGCTGGGATCACACCGATTTTACCCCTGTGAGTGGAGAGCCCTGGATGAAGGCTCAGCAGCCTCTTTTCCCAGAGCTGGGAAAAGAGTGCAGGGTGGGAGCCAGGATGCTACAGACCATGCACACCCCCATCTCCCCTCTTTCACCCCCATAGCCCAAATAAAGTCATGGAGCTCAGAAGATGAATTTAAAGATGTCCATTTTGCTTGTGCAGACAAACTGTGTGGGTCTGCTGTGTGATGCTTTTGCTGTTGGGATGAGGTAGGGCTGACTTATTGCCCACAAACTTAAAAACAGGATGGTGACTCCATCACCACACAGCTTTTGAAAAGCTTTTAGCTCTCTGTTTTCTTTAAAGAGGTGAAATGGATAAATCAACAAATAAACTTAATTAGAACAGGGTAATAAATTTGTACAGATTTATATGCTTCTGGATGGTAATATATCTTCTCATTTTGTGGGGGAAAAATGAAGGAAAAAATATGAGTTTGTTTTGGACATAAGTGTCTGAATGGGATACTGGAACCATCTTAAAACACACTTCAGTGCAGCTAAGAGAGGAATTCACACAAAATCCTCTGCCCAGATGTTAGGGTTTTCTTCTTCACACAAGACATCTATCATCAGAAAGGGGAAGCTGTCTCATTTAATTTGCATTCCAGGTTACTAAGGAATTCAGTTTGTTGCAGTAAGCCTGGGCAGTGTTTTGCCTAGCTACAGAAGCCAGAGGCAGATTGTATAATTTCCATTTCCTGATTATATGACAATCATAAGTGAGAGGGCAAAGCTTGGACTGTTTACTACTGGATGTGGAGTTTAAAGGGCTGTTTACAAAATTAAGGCTGTGAAGCGAGAGGGTTCCCTAAAACCAGACTGCTGCCACCTCCTGTCCTGATATTATCCCGAAGAATGTCTTCATTTAAATCTCCAGTTTGTCATATAACAAGTTTGAAACTTTGTAGCTTTATTTTATTAACATGAATACGTTTGCAGTGTGTTTTAGATTGCAGCTGGCGCCTGATGCGATTTAGGTTCTTACCTTCACCTTGCACCTCTGATACATGAGAGTAGAGGAGAAGCTTTTCGCTGGGCCTAATCCCTGAAATGCCTCGGGAATAAATCTGGGATCTCTCTTGTGACAGATCTGGTGTGCTTTCTGACATTTGTGGCAGTGTCAGCTACACAACACCCTTTTCCTTGCTTTTTTCCCTGTGGTCCATTCCTTAGCTTTCCTGCCTTTTTTGAGCTTTGGATCTCCTTTCCCCTATCCATTTCCGGGGATTTTGCAAAACCCAAAACGTGGCTGGCAGCACCCAGGGTGAGGCATGGGGGGAGAGAGGGCTGAGCTGGATTGCCACGTCCAAAACAGCCCATGGCTCTGAAAATGCTTAGTGCAGGGACTGGATCCAAATATCATGGCTCAGGCCCACATCCATAAAGAAGGAGAGAGGGGAATTAAACCCCCTGTTCCTTCAGCCAACCAAGACACGATGATATTTTGTAATCATAACAAAGAGGGAGTGGTGGGGCCGAGCTACGCCTTGGCTGTTCTGTATCTCTGTGAGTAGCACAGAAGGACAAGGCTCAGATGGGATGAGCACATCCTAGGCTGTAAGGCAAGTGCAGATGTCCCCTCCTGAGAGCAGCTCCTGGCAGCTGGAGGCTGCATGCTGTTTACCACGGAGCTACACCAGCTCCAGGAGAGAGCAGAGTGCTCCTGCTGCTCAGCATCCCTCAGCAGCACAGCAGAGCAAGGCAGTCCTGCTCTACCCCTGCTCCCTTTTTTGCAGATGGGTGAGTGCTGACTTTTGAGGTGCAACAGAGGGGGTTGCTGAAGGTGAGTGTAATGGGGCACCCCAGCAGGCATGGCAATGGGAAGAGACATTGTCACAGAGCTTGTCCCAGTCAGTCCTGGCTCGTGCTTGGCTGCTCACACTCTTGCTCCCACCACAGCTCTGCCATTGACGCTCCCAAGTTGGTGCTGGCACCTTCCCTCCCTTCCCCTCCTGGGTTTTCCACTGTGACTCCTGTGCTGTGTATAGAAGAAGGTTCTGTTTCTTGTTCTTTTGCAATACTAGTAGCACTGGGTTTAAATTTAATTTTCTTCTTTTCAACAAGCATTTTTTTTGGCAGTGTCTTCTTTGCCCTTCAGCTGTTTTAAATGTTTATTTCTCATTCTGCACATGTTTGACAAAGACAGCACTTACACAATTCCTCTCTGAATAATTCCCTTTCTCCCTAGAGCCAATAAAGTGAAGAGATTATAAAATGAGACACTGCACTCCTGTGTTAGGCAGCGAGGTTGCCCATCTTGCCTGTCTGCTCTAGAAGGCAGCGCTGGGATATGAAATCTCAAACCCCATGTGCTGCTCCAGCTCCTCCCAAATGCTGTCCCTGCACTCCACCGTTTTTCCAGAGGGACAAACTCTATTTTTGTGTGGGGGAAGAAACTGAAGCACATGACCTGAACTGTCATTTTAAAGTCCATACCCACCCTTCCCGTTCTGTAGGGCCTTGAGGAGTAATTAAATCATATATTACACCAAAACTGGGTCACCTCCTGAGGCAGTCACACTTTCCAGCACGGTGAGGAGGGTGGGTGTTAGTGAGAATGATTTATCAGTGAGATAAATAGTCTCAAGGCTTTGTTGCCTTCCGACAGCACAAACCACTTTGCACATGGGCAAGCTGAGAAAAGTGTCAGCCTTCCAGTTTGTTATCCAAACAAGTCACCAGTGACTAAATGTCCAAGTAATTTCTTAAAGTCCTGCATTATTTACGTTTAATCCAGTGTTTACACAAAGAAAGTGGTCTGGATAAAAAAAACCCAAAAAGACAAAAAAACAACAAAACACTGTACAGTAAAAGGGGTTTTAACTGTGAAAATCTGTGTCAGTATTTCGGGTAAAATAATCTCAAGATTTGTTCTAATCTTAACCCAAGATTAAAACTGATCTAGAAGGAGAAAATGGTAGAGTAATATAATGGTCTGGAACAGATTTAATATGCTCAGATTCTTTGTAAATTTGGCAAAATTGTTCTGGTTTGGAATTTTAGCCTGAGCCAATAGCTCACACTACAATAAACAACTACTGCTTTTTTCCTGTCTGCAATTTGGGTTGGATGCATCCACCATTTGACTACTTTAATTTCTTTGGAAGGGAAAATCTTGTCACCAGCCATGAATACTTGAAAATTGCAGCTGCCTTGTTTGCCACATTACAAATACAGGCTGAAATCCTGCATTGGCAGAACCCTCCTGAATTTCACTAGGCCCAGGTTTTCCCTTACGGGATACTTTGGTTCTTCCACCATCTATCTGGCTAATTGCTATAATGAGATTTGCAAAGGGCAAGCTTGAAAGTCAGCTGTAAAGTCCAAAGTGAGCTATTGCCTCAAATTCACTTTCCATGAGCATTCTCACAGAGAAGGCTGGAACACTAAAATGTACAGGGAAAATGAACAAAACAGACCTGAAAACATCATTAAGTCCACACTCAGTTTAGGGATCAAATTCCCTAGCAAAGAAGGATCTTTTTCTTTTAATATTATTTCAGCTCTGTGAATTTCATACCTCAAAACTGCCCATGAAAAAAAAGAAAAAAACAGAGAAATAGGAAAACATATGGGTGATGTGACAGAGTTTGCTCCACACATGTGAGAAGATGAGTTGTGAGCATGTCCCTCTCCAGATTTGCTGCTGGACAGAGATGGGCAGCACCCCTTGAGCCCTCCCTGGGGCTGTTCTCCTCCATTCCCTACATCCATGGGCACTGCAGACCCTGCTTGGCTCCTGGTTCCTTGGGGGGATTCTGGTGCCATGTCTGTAGCTGCATGGAATCCAATAATGATGATTTTTGCAAACCAGCGTGAGCACACCTTGGTTTTTAGGGCAGATATTCAGGATATCATCTGCTTCTCTTGCTTCAAAGCACTTTGACATCAGCTCCCTCCTCTTACCCCACTCTTTTTGCAATTTTTTTCCCCAGCATTGTTTAGATTGGGCATCGAGATTCCTCCTTCAAAATCTGTGGAACTGGTATGAATAAATGAATGTAGGTAATAAGTGGATGGGCTTCTGGGGTCAACCTTCAGATGCTGAAAATTAAGAAGCTCTGGAACAACATGCTAAGGAGAGAAAGTAGAAAATGTTGCCACTTGGGCCCCTGATAAATCTGTTGGACAAACCATGTGGTAGGAAACACTCCCACCCTGGCATGTCTTCAGGCTGTGAAAACATCTGATTGTCTGTCTAGCAAAATATTTCCTGATGGTGCAATATTCACTTTTTTTTATACCCAGTCTTTCCTCTTCCTCTTCCAAATGTATAAGAGTATTAATGCCTAATGCCCATTCAATTCCAGTAATTAAGACTATGGCCTATGTACAGTTTAGATAGATTTATGTTTTATAATGCATCACAAATATCAGCTCAGACAATATTCATAGCGAAAAGTGCAAAGTCTCTGTTTTGGAACTGCCCAGGTTTCTTCTTCACCTGAAACAAGGGATAAGCTAGAACTTGCACAGAAACATTGTCCAAGTCTTTGCCACCAAAGACTTTAATATGAAAATATTTTGATATCTATGCACAGCAGTTTCTGTATTTCTGAAAGCAAACCACGCATTTGTGTAAGAATTTGCAGCTGAAAAATAAGTGCTGTAAGAATTCAGCTTCCTCAGCCTTATTTGGCAGAAAATCTTACGGTTGTGAAAGTGTAGGATTTGGGATACTTGCAATTTTCTCTTGGCAACTTTCTGCAGCTGTTTGTGGTAAATTGTCCTGAAACCATTGCTTCTTTTAAGGTTAATAAGTCTGGTGAACAGCCTTGTTTTCTCTGCATTTGTACACCAGCAGACCAGCTGTGTTCTTCACTATTACATGGATTTTCCATCTGCCTTCAGAAGTTTAGGTTGTGGTTTTCATATTCCTCTATTTTTTTTTTTTTTGCACAGGCCATTCTTCTGNATATATATATTCTTAATTTTTGAGTTCTCCATCATTCTCTTTCCACTGCCTCACTGTAGCTCTGTAATTGATTTTCCTGTCAGGTCCATCGCTGCCTTGGATTTCCAGAAGTGACATTTGCTCCAGACTCTCTTATGCACAGCTATCAACTTCATTAAATACAGCACCCCACATTGTCTTAATCTGGTTGTAGGTGCTGGAACAGCTCTTTGGTGTTTATTCAGGGGTGCAAGGAATTGTTTTGGCAATCATGGCTTGGCAAAGAGCACATCAGAAAAGGGTGCCCAGATCAGAATTTCTCCTTGCTTTTAATGCTGGATTTATTTTGTCAGCTTCTCAGGGAAGCATCAGATGTTTGATACTTGACTAGAAACAAAGTAATTTACATTCCTGAGGTGAAAAGAATATCAAACAAAATCTGCTTCACTTCTTGCCTTCTGTGACCAAACTGAATCCAATCAGGGAATCACCCAGTGGTTCTGGTAGAGCTGCCTGAGGCTTGATTTGAAGGCTATAAGGAGAGCCTGGATACTTACTTGGAATAAAATATCATAGCTCTAAATGGCTCTGATTTTGAATAGACAGCAGAGCTGAGCAGGAGTCACTGTGTTTACAGCAGGACACTTGCTGGGAAGGCAGGTGGGGCTTCTGAGTGTCTGCTGGGCCTCTGCAAAATTGTAGGTACAGCTGAGCTGCCATTCTGTACATCCCAAATAAAGTACTCAGTATTTTCTGGCTTATTTCTAACCTGAGTCTTGTGTCAGGATGTGAAAGTGGAGCTGGTTCCCAGGCAAAAATGGTCCTGAGGGAGGCAGGAAAATGAAAAAGATGTTCCTACAGGAAGGAGGTCTCGCTCAAGGTCAAGCTCCTTCAAACTGGTAGTGAACTATTCAATCCCATTAATTCCTGCTCACAGTTCTAAAATAAAATATTTCATTGTTTGCTTCCTACTCGGGGGCCAAGCTGTATGTTAAAATTGGTAATAGTAAATCATAACATTAGGAAAAATATCCTGTTTCATACATACTTCTCTTTAATGGCATATGATTAGCAACCAAATAGGAAAAAAATTATCAGATTTCCTATCCCTTATCTGCAAAGGCCTTCACTCAGTTGAAATGGCCAACATTTCCATATGGGCTCCAGCTGGTGAATGCATAACTGAAATTGAGATATAGGGCATAAATTACCAGGGAGATAGTTTTCTAAAATACAGACCATTAATATCTAAAACTGGTTGTGGGATAAACCCTGCAAAGGGAAAAGAAGAAAAATTTAAAAGTAGCATAGGAAGTTTCAAAAACAGATAAAAGAGATTTAAGCAACAGGTTCTCCTAATATCTGGCAGCTAGTGATTTTCCAGATAGGTGATGCCTCAAGGGTCTCCATGAAGCAGAGAGAGCTTCCTGCTGCTCTGCCTTCTACAGGATAGTGGAGAACCTACCACATACCAAAAAACAGAGAAAACTGAGCCTGCACCACTCTCCCAAAGCCTTGCTTGGAAAGCTCAGCAGCCTGAAACATGCTGTTCAGAAATTCCAGTTGAGATGGGGCACAGAGGCTTTGTTGGTAATGTTTGATCATATCCTTTTGTGAAACCTAAATATCTTCCAGATTCAGAGACTCTTCCCCTCAGAAGGGGACAACAAAGTAAATTCATAATTTTTAACCAGTAACTCTTCCCAGCATTAGCCGTGCAGACACAACTCCAACTGGAATTAGAAGAATGTACGGAGATGCATTGATTTTATCAATATTTTACTCTAATTCCTTTCCAGTTAGAGAGCCCACCTATTGCCATATTTTATCATTGCAGGTTTACTGCTCAGTGGTGTAAAAGCTTTTGATTTAAACTTCTGTCATGATTCATCTAAGGCTATATTATCAGAGACATAATATACCTTCCCAGTAGAACTTCTACATAACTTATAAAGCAATAAACCAGATTTTCTCTCTCAGAGCTGATGAATGGAAAAATTCATCCTTTCTTTTATCCTTTACAAAATTAAATATCTCAGATCAACTTCACTCTTTCCCAACTGTAAGCACAGTTGGCGTTTTTCAGAAAAGTTGTTATTTAATGTTTCAGGTGCCATTTTTGCCAGTTTATGAAAGTGAAAGACTGATTCTACTCCCTAGGCTGTTACTGATGCTTGAACTGTAACCATTACATGAAGCACTCAGGATCTGCAAAGAACAGAAGCATTTGTTTAGAAGGAAATGGAAAATGTAATATTTCTTAGCACTACAAGGTGGTTTTCAAATGACCATTGACTTCAGACAATAGTGGTTGTGCATTTGCTTAGAAGGAAATGGAAAATGTAATATTTCTTAGCACTACAAGGTGGTTTTCAAATGACCATTGACTTCAGACAATAGTGGTTGTGCATTTGCTTAGAAGGAAATGGAAAATGTAATATTTCTTAGCACTACAAGGTGGTTTTCAAATGACAATTGACTTCAGACAAGAGTGGTTGTGCTGTAGAAGGGAATATATTTACTGTAGTGAGATGGAGTTGCATTTCCAAGGTCAGTATTTTCCCTCACGCTCTGGAGGAACTTGAAGGAATCTTTGGTGCACACACTGTCATTTAAAATTTGGAAGAAGCATAGTCAGGAAGAAGCATGTTTCTGCTGCATGCTTGCCTGGCCTTATTTATTTACTAATTTGGCACTTGCTTGGAAGCAAAATCAATACTTTTAAGGAACAAGCTGACACACATGATTGACAAGTGCCAAAAAGTAGATTTCTCACTGCTTTATGGGCACACATCTCTGTTGGAAGAAGGTATGTGTGCATCTTGGCTTTGCAATGTCTCCTCCTGAGCACATTTGATCCATAAGGAATAAACATTACTTCCTAATTGGCAGATCTATGTCATGGCTATCTTTAAGAAGCTTCCTCTCCAGTCTGGACAAAGAAGAAGGCCAGCTGGGCAGATGGCAAGCTGTAGGAGCCACAGATGAAAGGCCAAAAGAGATGTATCCTTGCTGGATATATGAGACTTTCATGGACAAACCTGAGGAACCTTCAACACCAGCAGACAGGGAAAGGCAGCTCTGTTTTCCTCCCAGAGAAGAAAGACTGAAGGGAGTGTAACAAGCTGAATTCTGCCACATTCTGAGAAAGGCCTTCCTTCCCTGATGAGTAATTGAGAGAATGTGCAAAGAATACTTTGCTACTGGCTGAGATTAAGGGATCAGACTTCCCTGGACAGGCCATCAGCCAGAGTCTGTCTGGCAAAACCACAAACCCAGTCACATCTCCCCAGTGCTCGGCGCCATCCGTCCCTCCAGCAGCGAGACCCCTCAGGTTTGGGACTGGCTTTGGTTGCAAAATAGTCACAGACTTCTCCCTGAGAAAGCTCTCTCCCTGTTCCTCCCAGGCATGGTCTGTGCACTGTCAGTCCCAGTGCAATGACAGACCACAAAAGCTGCTCCGAGGCTTGAAGAGAGATTGTCCTCAAGAGAATTTATTGTCAGCTGAATCGGGGCACTGTGCACCACCTCCAGCTCCAGCCAGGACCAGGGGGCATGTGTGACATTCACAAATATGTATGGACACACAAGCAGGCATATAAATATGTTAGTTGTGGTTATTTAGCTGCTAATGGAGTGATTAGAGAAGGACAATGTATTAAATGAATCCCTTGTGCAAGCACATTGTTTTACACAGAGTTACACCAGCAATAATTAGGACCCTCATTCCTACCTCCCTGCTTCTTCCATATCTGATTAGGGAAAGAAGTCCCCAGCCCAATTAAGCCTCCCAGCTGGGAAAAGTGTGAATTTTTGAGGCCATTCCTTTCTCCAGCTTGGCCGTCTCCTCATTAATTATTATAGACATATGAGTTACAGTAGTTTGTTTTGGAAGGTAAACAAAATAAAACATTATGAAAAGTGATACAGTAGTGGAGACCACAACTATGCCCAACTCTGTCTGTGGATTCCCATAAATGTCAATATTTTCATTAGATGACTGGTGCTCCTACTGAAGTGGCCAGCGCTGTTCCAGTAATTCATTATTTTCTTTCCGTTCCTTTGAATATGAGCTCCCTCCTGCTGTTTGAGCATCCAGGCCTATATGGTGGGGTGCTCACAGTATCTGAACCACCCTCACAACTGAGATCAGAAAACAAGTGAAATATTTCCCCTCAATCACAAGAAGCCAGGCTAGGAAAGGATTTCCAAACAGAGCTTGTTTGTGCCACTTGGAAAGTAGCCTTTTCACTAGCTCTGATTGATAGTAACACTTAAATCCATCAAGATCCCACACATCCATGCCATCTGGTAGGAAGGAGGGTTGCCCACATTGTGGGCATCCCAAATCCAGAAAGGCTGGATGTGTCTGGCTGCAGGGAGAGCCCCAGGCAGGGCTCAGAGCTCAGTGGGAAGCTGTTTCTGGAATCCCAGGAGTGCTGCCTTCGGGAAAGGTGCATTGCCAAAATTTGTGGGACCCTGGAGTTCCCATGGAACTTTCCTGGGTGACTCCCCAGCTTCAGCTGCTGGAGCAGGAATTGTTCATAATATTTTTTTAAATGAAAGAAATAGTTTCACATCCGTCTATCTATGGGCTTGGTATCTAAGGGTTACAACGCAGAAGCTTTCTTATGAATGTAGGAGTTTAAAAATACGTTCCCATGGTTAAGAAAATTTCACTCTGAAAAAGTGCATTTTCTTTCCTTTTGAGCTGTAGACAGTTACAAACTCAGGAGTTCCACTACCAGTTCAGTACAGTGTTAATAATTCTAGGAACCTGTAGACACAAGTAACACGCCCAAAAAAGTATAACAGCCCAACTAAAATATCCTTGGGATGGGGATAAAAGTCTAGGAAAAATCTGTTCATTTATACAGGAACTGGGAAGCTTAAAAATCATTCCTGTAATGATAAAGGAGTGGAGCAAATAGCACAAGAACTTTATATTAATTAGGACCAGTGTCACATGTGCATGTCACATCCCATCTTGGCTCATCAGGAGATAGCTGGGTGGATAATCAGGTGGGCCATAAAAGAGTCTGACAGATCCTGTCCAGCATTCCCAAGTTTTGGCCGGAGCAAGTGGCGCTGTCCCATCCATCCCCATGTTCTCTCCTGCATCCTTGGAACATTTTTGCTGGAGTCCTTCATTCAGCCATTCCCCTGCCTGCCCTGGGCCATCTCTGCTGGGGTAGATATGAGCCTTCATCCTTGCCTTGTGTCCCAAATGCCCCCTTTTCTTTTGCCAAGGGTACAAAGTTACCAAGCTCCTCCACAGCTCCTGACACAAATCCATTCCACTTCATATATTCACTCCAGTTTGTTCCCAAAACTTTAAGCTGCCTGCCTGTGCACCTCTGGGGAGCATCCAGGTTTCATATTCATATGTTCAGATGGAAATAACATTTGAGTTGAAGATTCATAGTTTGGTCTATGAGTTGCTGATTTGGCCTTCAAGATGTAGATTTTCAACAACTGATTCTTGTTTAAACTGGTAAGTGCAGCTGCTGCCCTGCCAGTTTGTGACCTTATTTCCTTCTGGATGTCCCCACTGGCTTACATGTTGCTGCCAAGGTATGTAAACTGACCTATAGGTATTCCCTTGCCCTCCAAAGTAATTCTTCAGCTGGGAGTTGCTGGGGCTTTCATTAGACTGACTTTAGAAAACTGATTATGAATCACATCTGCTTGTGATTAAAAACAATTTGTTGTGATTGCAGGGGGGAAATGTTATTTTTGTGCTGCGTAGCTGATGCCTCGTTGCAGTTGGTTTCAAAGGTTTCCATCAGTTGGATACCTCTGTGCGCTCCCAGCTCTCCTCTGCTTTCAGCATCATGGGACTGCATAAACATTGTGTTAGCATATCAGGTTGAATTTGTCACTTCTGAGTATCCAATACAAACATTTTGGTGTCTTTTTGTCCACAAAATAGCTTTTAACCCACATCAGTGGGAAAACTACCAGCTTCTAGGCATGAACATACCTGTGACAGGACAGGCATGCAGAAAACCAAAAAAGACCCCATTTTCCAGAAACAAAATATTCACAAGCCCTTTTGTTTTTCTCTATTGCTTTTCTGTTACTGCAACAAAAGTGAGTTTTAAATAAATATTTCACTAAAAAGGCTCTGGAAAGGAATTTACTTGGCCTGAAGTGAAGGTCCTATCTGGCCTTTCCTACACATTCAGCTTGTGCAATAGAGTTTGTTTCCTGGACAGGCTTTTGATTCAGAAAGTGTAGTAACTACATGGTGTTTCTAAAACACCGTGATCTGACATAGCGCTGCAGCAGTGAGTGCAAGGATTGCATGTAGGAAGGGATTATGCACCAAAAACTCCTATGTGTGTGTTTTTCTTTTATTTTCAGGTCATCTTCTTGTCTATGTGCACAAAGAGATGAATAAGAGCCCCAGGTTCATTATTATTCCCTTCTCACCAGCCTCATTTAATATATTTTATTATGTTTCCCATTACTCATTCCCTTCACTGAATACATAAAATATTTTCCTTACTTGTCATCTTAATACAAACTTTCCCAGGAGCTTTTATCGCTTTTCTTGCTCTTTTCTAGCAACTTGCAGTTGCTATGGAACTGAGATAAGACAATAAAAATCAGCCCATCTATTCAGAATACTTTTGCCTAGAAGCACAGATGTCTGTATAGATGTATATATTGGAGAATGAGATATAAAAGTTATATATTCAACATGCTTCTGTCAGCGTGCACAGCTTATTTTACGTAGGCTGTGCAGCTCAGTGTTTTGAAAACAGCCATCATCTGATGTCCCTGAGCGTGCCCAAAAGCAGTCAGTGAATACTCCAGCTTCACACCACTGGCAACTCAGCCAGAATTAACTCATTAATGGCGATTTTATACTCAGTCTGTGCGCCTGAGGAGTTGAAAGTACGCTTTTCACATTCGCTTTATTTTGCGCTAGTTCGCGTTAGGCTCTTAGTGTTGCAGCGGTGCTTGCGCGGAGCAATTAGTATTAAAGACATTAAATTGCCGTTTTTCTCAGTTATCGGAGAGAAAAAGTGCAGTGGGAATGGCAGGTGCTGCTGGACACCCTCGGGTGCCCCTTGGGCTCCCCAGGGAGCTGCGGGGCTCTGGGAGAGGGCTCCTGCCCTGCATGGCTCGTCAGTGGCAGTGACTCATTAAAGCACGAGCGTGTGTTATGTGGTTGCCAAGGGAACGAGATAATTGAAGTAATTGTTTTTGCAAATTCTCCAGTTGGCATTCAGAGTGTAAGGCTGCCTGTCACTGGGCGAACAGAGCCATGTGGGCTGTAGCCAGCTCTTCTGGGAACCAGAAATGCCTTTTCAGTATGGGCAGTGCATATTCCTGCAAGGGTTTTGGGTTGATTTTTTTTTCTTTTCCATCTCACAGGATGCAATGCTTTTTTTTTCCAAGCCAGTTTTTACCCCTCTGAGACTCGTTGCAGATCCAGCAGCTGCAGATCTGGTTCTCTCCTTACATTTGAATAAACATTCCTGTCCTGACTGGCAAAAGCCCTGTCTCTGGTTTCCTCGGTACCTGCATAGGCAGGGCTGCTAATGTTGCTGCCGAGCAGATGCTGATGCTATCAGCAAACCTGCTCCGAGAGAAAACGCACTCAAAACCCCTCCTCCATCGATAAGAGCAAGCCTGCAGATGCTTCCAAAATGTCCAGATTGGCTGTCGGTAGCCGGGATCGCTTCGGCAAACAGCTGGATCTCATCTCCGGGCACGTTTCTGCTCGTGTAGGGTTGGCAAAGCTTGCTCTTCTGCACCAGGAGAAAAACCAGCAGCTCCAGCCAGAGTGGTGGGCTCTGCGTGGCACATCCCTGTGCATCCCCCCTACCCTGCACATCCCGGTGGTTCCAGAACCACCACCCCTGCAGACGGCACGGGGAAGCTTCTGCTTTCAGTACAAAACCATGGATCTGTGCTTGGTATTTTGCTGGAAGTAGGAGCACTCATTTCACTCATGACCCGAGGCAAATTTAAATGTAGGCTTCCAGAAGTGTTAAAACAGTATAGACAGAGTTTAATGGGCCAGACTCCAAGCTCTATAAATTTAACTATTCCCATATACCCAGTGTAACTTACAAGTTGATTAAAACATGTGTGAATTGATTCCTGTAGACTGACACTTCACGGGTGGCTTTAGACTGAGAAATTATCTGGTTTTTCTTTATAAAGTGCCCTGTATCTCGTACATATGGCCTGGAAGTAATTTTGAGAAAACTTGAGGCTCTTGGGCTGCTGGACTGGCTGGGCTGACAGCTTGGCAGGGAGACAACAGACAGATTATTATATTCCTTTTATCGCCTGAAGGTTGCAGAAAGCACAAACAATATGGTCATGGGGAGAGAGCAAGAACCACTCATCCCTGCTGCTTTGAATGGAAAGTAGCCCCAGTCTCAGACTTAGATGAGTGCAGTCATTTTAGTAGGTTAGATGTCCCAGAATGAAGCATCCATCCTATAACTCTGGGATGGAGTACCTGGAGACACTACAATGGCTCCTCACCAGTGGCAGTATGCACATACTAATCACCCCAAAGAGAAACAATCCCTTCTGCCCCACATCAAACCCGCTCCTTCACCTCCAGAGAGAGAACCCAGGCATCAGGAGAGACTTGTGCTCGTGTAAATCCTATAAGCATATGCCTATGAACATCTGCTGAGGCAGGAGTGTGACCTCCTGTGAAGCTCTCGTGCCACTGTCTCCCGACCAAGAGGCTGCAGAGGAGGATTATAGCACTCCTGGCAAGACATCCTGGAGCCAATCTTGACTGAGTTTAGGCCACCACTAGAAAAGATTCATAAACTGATCCTGTGTCCCATGCCAGTAAAGATGTCTGTCAGAGCTACCACCTTCTACCCATTTCCACTTGACTCCTTCCTGCTCTGTTTAATAGCAGTTTCTAATGTTACAAGCAAAGATAGCTGATACACTACTAGATAAAATGCCTATAAACTCAGTTTTGATAGCAGAATAAAGAAGGGTGTCCAGTTTAAGAAGAAGCTTGTGCCTTTTATTATCCTTGCAGGCAGACTATTTCCACCCCTCTCCATGCAAATGCCCTAGAGACACAGAGATAACCTAACTGTAGGTGCTGTGTCTCCGGCTGTGCCCAGAGAAAGCAGCCACTGCTGCCCTGACTCTGTGGGGCTATAAGGTTTAGGATTAAACTCAACCTGAAGCTGATGGTTTAGGATTTTATTAGAGAAATTGTATTAATCTGGCTTTGTCACTCTAGCTGATCCAGATATCCACCTGGCTGACGGATAAAACAACTCTGCTGGTTGTTTTTAACCTTTACTTGTGTTCTGCTATTTGTAGGGTGAGCAAGAATGAGAAAGACTGATGAAATGCAAAGGCTGTGATGAAAGGATGGTTTTGCAATGTGGTGTGATGATGTTGTCTACAAAACTAGGCTGAAGCAGTAAAATCAGCTTTGGAAAGGGAGTTGTAGTGATCTTTGGTATTCTGTTCTCCTAAGAAGGAATACAAGGAGTGTGCTGGGGGCTTTATGATTGCTCTGTGAAATTCCAAGCAAATGCATTCCAAGGATTTAGCTGGGAAACCAGAGGAGTGTGTGTTTGCCATTTGTAAATCATATTACTTAAATTCCCCATTAACACATATAACTCCTTATCTCCCTGGATAATCCAGCATGCTGGACTACTTTCAGATAAACCAGAAGGGCTGGACATTGCTTCAATTACTGAGACACATGAAGTGGAAGCCTAATTCCACACCCTTTCTGTATTGCAGGGGGTCTAGGTCTTAAAATCTGGCTTTTCAAACTTGACTCTGGAAGGGGGTGAGACTTATGCTCAGCCCCAATCCCAGCAGAAGTTCACAGCCTGTCAACAACTGTTGTATCAAACATCAGTTCGAGAAATATTGTGGATGAACTGTGTATGCTTTGTGGGAGGAAAAAGGAGGTCATGGCACCCCTCACTTTGAAGGCTGAGTCCCTGGTATCCATCCACTTACATCTTCCACCTCCATCACTTTGCTGTTTCTCTCCCCAGAAATTCTACTCTTTTAATTCTGTCTCAATAACCTCTGGAGATAACGTGATAATTTTATGAATTCTACACAAGGGCCACAAAGGCAGCTACAAGCCAACCTCCCTGCTTAAAGTGACCCAAAAAGCAAATCTCTATTGAAGTGATTTGAAACCAAAAGTTGGTTTTGATTATTCCCTTTTTTTTTTCCCAGGACCTAATGGAAAAAACTATTCAAGCTCTCATCAGGGCTGTATGGTTTTAGGTTGGTCTATTAATCTTTATTATCTAAATTAATGGAATTTTTGTATTACATAGATGTTTATATATTATAATCCTTGCCAGTGCTGGAGGTAATGGGTGTTGCCACTACGATATTTTGCATTCTTTGATATTTATGTTCTTTTTTAACAGATTGGCCAAAATTCCAAACAAGTGCAGAGTCACACTGTTTGCTAACCTAAGTGTGGAGTTTCTACTTCCTCAGCCAGGTGAAAATGCAAAAAAGTGAGAGGGAACAGGATCAGTTTTTCTGCAGGCACTGAGGTCAGGGGTTCTTCCTGTTGCATCCAGCTTGCTGCTCCTGCTTGCACAGTGGATAAAAACTGCAGAGCAAAATACTGGTGCATGTATCATTACTGGTCCAGGCCAGTGCACTAGACTTC
Organism: Anthoscopus minutus; assembly: GCA_013399455.1. NCBI lineage: Eukaryota > Metazoa > Chordata > Aves > Passeriformes > Paridae > Anthoscopus > Anthoscopus minutus. The sequence continues at coordinate 28,480 of VWYI01025583.1, read as the reverse complement.
AATTCTGAGGTAACACGGTCCTTTTTTCTCTAATTCTTGCCCAGAATGGGAATTTTGTATTTTCTGCTGTGCCCTGCCTCAAGGCAAGGGTTCATTGGGAAAAATGCAACTGAACCTCAGACATTTTCTTTCCTTTTCATGGAAATGGATTTTGCTTTGAGTGAGCCCCCAAAGCATCACAGATCCTTATTTTTACTTTGTACACTTCAGCCTGAGAAATATAACAGAACTCTGTGTGTCTAAAGAACAAGATTTCTCCTAGAGTGCCCTCCTGAAAGGATATGGGTTTCCCACTATTTAATTCATAGTGCATTGTAGCCACTTTTCTTCTTGGCCCAGATGGAAGCAGAAACTGCCAGAGGTTCACAAAAATGAAAAACAGCGAGTGAAATACATTGTAAATCCAAACTTTCAAACCCCAATAAGGCTTAATTATGATTTCATCCAAAGTGGCTCACGTAATTACTTCTCCCAGGTTTTAATGCTGTAAACCTGTCTTCTGCAGCACACATCCACGCTCCCACTGGCTGTGCCAGGAACTGACCTCCAGATTTATCACTTGAGCAGGAAAACATACAATGATCCTTTAAAACTTGCCCGTTGCTGGAGAGCTTAATACTGCTGCCTTGATTAGGAGCACTCTCGAAAGTAAGGAGGAAGTTCAAGGAGCACTGAAGAAACTCTATCTATTTATCTACAGCAAAACTGGCAAATTCTTAAGGTTGTCTCCCCCAGGTTCTCTCAAATAGCACTCAAGGTCCCCACATAATTTGGACCAGCAATGATATGTCATTAAAGAAAGTAAAGGGCCTGTCAGAGAGAATTTCCTCTTTTTGTCATGTTGTCACTTTGCTCCCGGCGTGATTTTTGTCATCACCAATAACTCCTGCACCCCACAGCAGGTCTGTTTTTCCCCTTAATCCAGTGGTTAGATTGGACTGGCCAAGCTACACAGGGCTGTGAGTTCCACTGGGCACAGAGCTGACATATTTAGGAGATTGATTTTGAATGTACACGTGCACAAGGTGATGGTCCAAGAGGAATGCTTTTGTCATAGTCCTCCAGCCTAGCATAGTTCATTTTTAGTGCTATTAATAAATTAACATCCTTCTTTTGTAGGAACTAGAAGTCTGGTTACTTTCCAGGCCTTATATTCTCTTCATCAGAGGCCTCTGGATCATTAAATGGTGCCAACAGAAATACACTTCCATCTAGAGGTGTATTTCCTTGCTCAGTCATTTGCACAAAAATGCTAATCCCCTTCCCAAAGCTTTCTTTTTGTCAATTCTGTTTCTCACTGCTAAATTCAGCATTGTTCATGATTTTATTTTTCATGCTGCTTGGAAAAGTACCTGCCCCTTCAAAGACTGCAGGGACCTGTGCGTATGTGATAACATTTGAATGCTGCTGAAACAAGAAAGAAAAATAAAAAGCAGTCAATCACTCTGAAAGTCCAAAACTCTCCTCTTGCACATCACAAGGTAAGCTTAAAAGTCGGTGTCTACCAAAGGGTTTTATGTTACCTCTCATGCTGTGGAGCTCACTATAATGTGCAATTATGTATCATAGAATGGTTTGGACTGGAAGTGATAATATCAGGGATGAAAATCCCTAAAGCCAGGCCCAAACCTTCACGCATGAAGCTCTTCCTCACCCAGGTGCCGCGATTCCAACAAACTGCATCCTTCCCTAGGCAAGGCAGCTTTCTGAAAAAATCCCCAACCACCATCAACATGACTTCCTGCACTAACTCCCCTATAAACAGCCACCCTATTTATGCTTCCCAGCAATCTTTCCTGTTAGGAGCAGAATTGCTAATTGCTGGCTTACAGCTCCTTCCTCCCCGCAGCAGTCAGACCAGTGGAGCCTGGCTGCACTCCAGGTTTTTTGGCTGCAGAGGGGACAAGCATTTCCAGCCCTCTGGTTTGATTTTTCGCCTCCAGAGACATAGGTCTGTGTTTGCACAGCCTGGTGGTTGATGCTCATGCAAGGGTGGGAGTTCAGGATATGACCTGGCCCCTCACCTCCTGGTTTCTGTTTATCCCAGAGCAGAAGGGAGGGTTCCTATGGAGCAGCCCTTAATTTGGGGAAATAATGTGCGGTTTCCACTTGGAAACTCTTAATTAAATAGTCTGTGTAGGCTTGGAAATTAGTCTGTGTTTATCTGAATGCAAATTTTGTTTTCCTGGGCATAGGCAAATGGCAGGATAAATTAGGGACAGAAGTGTTCACTCCAGAATTAAAACAACCAGTGCCAGCTCCATGAGCCCCAGAGAAAAGCAGAAATGCAGAGATCCTACCTGATTCACAATTTTCCTGTTTCTGAGATGAGCATCTAATTTCTAGATTGATTAGTTGTTTATCTAGGCTGCATGCTTTCCTTCATCTTTGGGAAGCAAACTGAAGCTGAGAAAGGCCTGATGTGCTCACCATGGGCAAGAGAGGAGGGGTTTTGTCTAAAGATGCAGTTTGTCCAAGAAGGTTTGCTCTCACATCCCTCTGCCTTCATGTTATTGTTGTAGCTGTCTTTTTCCCTCGGGGTTTTCCATTGACTGAATTGTCTAAACACTTTGACCACGATTGCCAAATTATACTTTCCTTCAGAGATCATAATCTAGATAAAAGAGTTGAGTAGCTGCCTGCAGAGAGGAGGGATACACAGCACAATGAGTTCCTAGCACTTTCATTTATCAGCTAGAGTATCTTAATTATTAACCTTGTGACAAAGAGGCGTTTCTCCCATGGCCCTGGGGACAGATGTGGGGATTGGCAGGAGAGAGGCTGCAGGCAGTAGGCTGCACCCTGCCTTTGTCACTGCCCAGGCAGAGCCAGGGTGCTTTTGACAGCGGAGGGTGCACATTGCACATCCCTGGATTTGGAGGCAGCTTCCCAACAGCTTGGCACCTTGTAAGGGGAGGAAAGGGCAAGGAAGCATGGCTGCTTGGCCTTTCCTGCTCTCACTCTGCTTTCGGTGCCAAAGAACTGTTTCCACCTACATTTCTAAAAGTGACTTTCATCAAAAGAGAAAAAAAAAAAAAAGTGGCAGCTTTACAGGTATGTAAACACCTTGTTTTACAAACAGCAGTATAAAAGCCTGACTTGACCTGACAGCTTTTCTTTAATGAAAATATTCCCTGCCTGTAATGAATCTCCTGTCACTGATTCCTGGTTCCAGAAACAAACCGTGCTGTTCCAAGAATGTGTTGCACAAGTGAATTCATAACAAAGTAATCATGGAGAAAGCAGGTTCCTTATAGCAAAGCTGTTATAAAGCATCGCAGACACGGGTATTTTAATCTTCCAAAGTGTCTCTGTCAGTACTTCCCTTCCTCCAAGCAATTTGGACCAGAATGACAGCAGCAATAATTGGAGGATGACTCACTGGCTGTATTGTAGGTGAGACACCGTAGTGGAGGAAAGGCCGAGAGACAAACCTTTAAAAACAGGCTTTTTTTAATATTGCTGCTGTCTCTTAGCCTGGCAGTCCTGGAAAGGGCACCAGAGATACCCCAAGACTTAGGGCGCATCCAAGCTGTCACTTCATTTTGAAGTTACCAGCTCACCTCCAGACTGTCACTGATCCCTGTCGCACAAGGTCTTAGTCTGAATATAGAAATACCCACAAGAAAATTCAGTCCCTGAAAGCCAGATTTGCTCTGGGTTTGAACCAGCAGAAGGGAGGCAGCGAGAAAACCCAAATTCTTAAATTTGCAGGATCTGGCTCTAGACAAAAATGGCCATCAGGGTTTAGAAGAGCAGGAGCATGACGCTGTTTAGAGCTTGAATCAGGGAGGCTGTTTTGAGTTTTGTTCTTTGCAATTTTAGCACTGACAGAGCAATACCTGAAGTTGGAAAGCTTTGAAATGAGATTCAGGGAGAAAATGAGGAAGGCAAAGATGCAAAAGAAGAAAGGACAACAAGGAGGGCAGAGGAAGGGCAGAACTGCCTTTTGCAGCTGCTGCTTAGGCTTGGGTGACAACTGTGGGTTCAGAAGTCCTAGCAAAATTAGTTTTACTATCCATGACATTTGAGCTGCTTATTTTGGCACACTGAGGTAGGAGAAGAGGCTGGAAGGAGTGGGGTCCTGCCTGCCCTGCGGAACCATGCCTGAAGCTGGCCCTGGGGATGGAGGACAAGCACGGTGTCACTCAGGCAGCCTGTCCTTTAAACCAAGCACGTGTCACTGCTCTGATTTATTAGCCCACGTTTATTAAGTGATTTGCTGGTTAAAGCAGAGAGGAAGACAACCTGTGTTTCTTACCACTGGCCCCTGTGCAGAAAGATAACAGCACTTACTTTTTCGTCTGGGACAAAACCTTAAAATTCACATTTTTCCCAGGGTGGGAATGTGGAAAGGGAATGTTATCCTTCAGAGGAGGCACAGGGAGCTGCATGTACCTGGCACGTTTAAGGATGCACTCACCAGCTCCGGGGGCTGGGGCCCGGGAGGCAACAAGTGAAGGGTAACATGATCTATCTTTTGTGCGAGGTGAAGGAGTTGTGGAGCCGGGCAGAGGCAAGGGAGGGCTGAGCCAGCCAGGAGCATGCACAGACTAGCACCAAGGCAGGGAAAACAGCTCTTGGAATCGCTTCCATAAATTTTATTTTCCTTGAAGCATCCGAGAGAAAAAGAGAGAGGGGAAAAGAGGGAAAGGAGGAGGAAGGCAGATGGAAGCGTGAACCGTAAAACCTTGCAAAAGCAGGGCTGCGCACTCACTCCACACCCCGGCACAGAGGCTGGAAAGGCTGGAGAGGCTCGTCTGCCCCTTCCGGAGCTGGCCTTTGGCTCGGGGTTGTCCCTGGAGAGGTCTGCGTGAAGGAGCCGATAAATCAGTGGAGCCCGAGGACCGGGCCAGCAGGCAGGGACACGTGGGGAGCAGGGTGGGGAGGAACCAGGAATCGCCCGGCAGCGAAGCCAAGCGCCTCGGAGCGAGGCGGACACCGAATTCCCTGCCCTGGGCACGGCTTTGTCCCCTCTCCGGGACTCTGAGCATCCTCCCAAGGGTCTTGCAAAACACATCCAGCTCCTATCATCAGTGCCAGCGTGTTTGGAGCAGCTGTATAGGGCCCTAAGAAATGACTCCTTTCTCGTGCTCGTGTCCTGAAAATTGCTGAACTTCTCTCCTGCAAAAAAGACTTTTTTTCTCTCCTCTGACACCTTCCCCTTAATACCACGTTTCTGTGCTGAGGAAGTATTTCTTTGTGCTAAGGAAAACGTGAATGGGAAGAAAGTCAACATAAACACAGCCTCAATCATCAGATATTTCCTTTTTTAGCTCTCAGCACTTTAAACAACAATGAAATATAAACAGCAGTTACTTCTTTCCAACCTCTATTAGTAATGGCTGGACCATTAACTGTTTCCCTCTCCATCACCAGGACAACTTGTTGTTAGTCCCATGGCAGTTCCCAGGTCAGTTCAAACACAGGCTGCCTGTTTCAAAAGAGTACAGGGGGGCAAAGTGACTTCCCCAGTGTCACGAAAAAAGTCTGATCAAAACCCCTTTTGCAGCAATGAAACAGTTGCATTGACTTCATCTGGGGATTTGGAGAAGACCCTGAGTCAGAGTGTGGAGCAGCAAAACCGCAGCTGTTGATGCCCTCAGCATGTCTTCTGGATTAAATCATCATTTTCTTTCATTTTGGAGAGGGAAAGGGACAGTGGGAATCATGAGGCAAAGAATAAGACTGGCTAAACATATAAAAGTGTTGAAGTGCTCTATAATGTTTCTAAGAAGTGCTCAGTGAAAATATTTCTTATCTAATAAATGTATGACTAAGAATAATATCCAGACAGACATAACTCCTTCCAGCAAAGGCTTTAAATGCAAAACATAGCAGAATGCCCCTAGACAGGGAAAATAAATTGGTTCTTATTGTAGTCACTAGGGTGACTTCTCATCTCTCTCTGCTGTCATTCCAGATGGGAATGGGGGACAGTAGGACATGTTGTTACTGCTGCCACAGCAAAGACTTATCTGTGCTTGCTTTCAGAGCCTACCAAAGCAACCCATTCCTTTATTTTCTGCACTGACTCAGGCTGGTGGCTGTTAGGAAATCACAAAGATCCCTGCAATGGGAATTGTCACCGAAAGTTGAAGATACCTAGATAGGTATCCAAAATATAACATTTTTAGGGATGAATGGCTCTAGAAACTCAATGGACAGAATGGAATGAGGCATCTCCTCTGTAATGTAATGGGGAAAGGATTTGGTAGGATCCTGGCAACTGGGACTGTACTGTTGGGTGACCCTGGGAAAGTAACTTTCTTCAAGTCTGTGCAAAACAGGAACAGTCTCCTGCTTTTCAGACTGAAACAGCAGGATGAATTATTATGGTTGTTCTTTTGGTCCTCTCCTGTTATTTTTCTCAGCTCTTTTATCATGGTACCAGTCCTCTGACATCTGAGAGGCTGGACAAGCTTAATCAGGGGTCATTTATGAAATGGGATGAAATTTTACTTGTACTTTAACAAGAATTCAACTGTGTTCTCCCCTGAATTGTTGAAATGTCAGCCTCTTAAAAACTTATATGGCCTAAACAAACCATTGGCTGTTGGTAAGGAAAATAATGTAATATTATAATAATTATTACAACCATGTGTTGTAACAATTCTCTGATGGAGACATTGTTTGCTTTTCAGATTTTTCTCATGTTTTTATGGACAGTATTTGATTTGATTGCTTTTTATCACATATCATAACACCATTCTTTGCTTAATTTTCAAAAACATGAGGAAGGATATTTTCTTGAGGCAGCAGAAAATCATGGAAGTGAAAGTGCCCATAGAACAGAAACAGTTAAGAACTTTACCAAGATCTTTGGGAAAAGTCTGAATTCCTTCACTCCTATAGCTCTCTCACACTCTCACCCTGTAAGTCAGGAAATCTATAGGATAAATAGATTGGCTCTGCATACAACTAAAGGACCATTTTTAGCACAGAATTAAAAAGCTGGGCATTTGAAATTATACTGTGGCACTGAACTTGTTGACTTCTGTTGCTTCTCCATCTCTAGAGATTAACAGAAGATGCAGCTTCTCATCAGGCAGGGAAGTTCCTATCTTTAATAACATTTTTGTTGGCACTATTTTTTTCTAATTTCGTACTTGTTCTTGAAAGTTTTGGCATGTGGGTTAGACAGTTCTTGAGATTTTGTCAGATGTTATTACCTTCTCTGCGAAGTATGTATATGGCTTTGTGCTCTGCATAACCCAGGCTTGTATAAAGATAAAATATTTAAAAATACGCAGTTGAGTTTTCTTTACCTTGGCCTTCTTAAGTACAGAAAATAACCAGTCGTGCTTGTGTCAATGGAAAGTGTTTCTTTATGAGTTAGTGAAATAAGCTATTCAAAACCACTAAATCCTTCCAAAATACCCTTTCAGAGCTGTCAGAGTGAGAGACCTCGAGCCACAGTGTCAACAGCACACTGCTAATGCTGCCAGAGCTGGAGGGAAGCAGGAGTTTGACACTGAGCCCATTTAGAAATGACACAACATTCTATTAGTCAATTAATGGGAAGCATTAATTGATGGATCATCTCAAGAGGGAACCTTCTTTTCCTTGTCCTTTCCAAAGTGCTCACCCTTCCAGCAGCAGGTCAGCACACCTCGTGTGCCTTTAGCCCGAAACAAATACAAATGGAAAAACACTTGAATTTTATTACCTGATTAAAAGAGAGCAGATCAGGTCCTGGGGGTTTTTATCTGACACAAAGTCAAAAACATCTATTTGCAAACATAAGAATTGCAAATAAGTCCCCCTATATTTCAAATATTGTTTTTTGTTTTCCAGATGATACTGTCCTTAAAACAAAACCCATTTCTACACTAAAGGTGAATTTCCTTTGCCACATAACATGTTGAAACCCACCTGTTGTGCTGTCTAGCACTGCAGTGTTAGACACCAAACAGCAGTTTCCTCAAAACCAGAAAATATCTGAGAGTGACATCTCAGAGCAAAGCCTTGAGCTTTTGCTATGATGGAAATGTGATCGTTTATTTTTAAACAGATATGACAAGATTTTATGACCTTCTACAGGTAGAAAATGAGACACTTGTATACCTGAAGGTCTAAAAATTGGAAATCACTCATATTTGTGCACTTCAAGAACTCCAGAAGAAGTTCCACTGTACTGAAAACTCCACCTTGCTCCAGAGTGGGACCAGATTTTTTCTTGGTATGGGGCAAGGGAGTTTTTCAGGCTTTATTTCCTTGCTTATGTAACTCAGCCCAACAAATTTAAAGTTTACACTTTTTTCAAATTTAAAGGTTTCTTTCTTTGCTACACCTAGTTTTTGAAGAAAAGCTTGAGAAGTGATGATTATATATTATTGACCTTTTGATTACCTGAGTAATATGAATAGTTCTTTCTTAAAATACACAGCTCATTGCATCTATTATGCATACAAATAGCTCTTATCACACAATAGTTCAGTACCTTGGGTAAGCAGCAGTTTTTCCCAATCAGTAATTTCAGAATAGCAACATTAATTAAAGGCAAAGGCAAAAGCCTGTTTTGGTTCTGTGCAACCACGCAGATTTGTAGCTTAGATTGCCCAGTCTTACTCATGGAAACCCCCAGCAAAGGGAGTTGGTTGGGGTGGGGAGAAGAGCTATATTTGTGCCATCAGTGGCTTTTCTCTGTGCTATCAGAAGAAAAAAACTTTTTATCCATGTCAGTACCTATTTTCTTTATTATTTTTTTCTATGCTTTAAGTCTCTTTGAAAATCTTTGCTATGTTATTTTGGGAAGGGATGAAGTAGATGCTTTCAAAATTCTAAGGACTATGTGGTACATGCAGGGATCATATGGAACCACAGTGCACTGACTTCTGCATCCAAGGTTGGGCTTGAAGATCTCTTTTCCAAGCTTAATGATTCTATGATTCTATGACTTGCTTTAATCCATGGCATAGAAAATTGGAATTGAAAAGACAGGCTCAGTTCTTCCCAGTGCTGCTGATTTTTTAGTGTCACTGCTGCATGAGGCACGTTGCTGCCAAAAGAAACATTTTTCTATGGATAATTTTCATTCCCTTGACTTCAGCGTAATCTAAAGGGATCGGTGGAATAGTTTTTTGTTATTTATTGATGCCACAAACACGAAATGTGCCACTGCAGAAGAAAGCAAATCAAACAGAACAGATGAGTGCCTGCACACAAGCAAAATGAGCTTCCCCTAAGTCTATAAAATCTATAGCAGACTTTTGAGACTTAATAGTTAAGTTGATGGAGGACAGCCAAGACTACCAGTGCTGTGATTTAGGGAAAAGGCTGCAAGTACAGCTTGAGGGCTATGAAATTCATGTACCATTTAGAGGGCAGAAGTAAAGACTATGAAGAAAACTATGCTGCCAGCAAAAGAGGCCCCTATTTAGTGCACAGCCTTTAGAAAGCAGCTTGTGCAGGTAGATAAAATCCCATCTCTATCCTAGCCTAGAAAGTGACACAGAAAAGTGATGCTGCCTTGAACCTTGTGGCTTTCTGTCAGAGGGTGAAAAAAAATTTCTATCTGCCATTTTTCATAATTTCCATCCTCTTTCTAGCAAAACATCTCTTTCATGCTTGTTCAGCGTGGCTTATCCAATAGCTGAGGAGCATGTGTTAAGATCACCAGAGGATTTCTGCCTGGTTATTTAGCCTGAGCCTGTAACTTTTCATCCCATTAATATTCCTCAGATGTACCTGTTGTGCCCCCACTTCAGATGTGTCAGTGGGCTCTGCTGGGCTTAAAACCACAGTGGTTTCAACACACACTGGTGATTTGACCCCCAGCAAAGAGTGTTCCGTTAGGGGAAAATCTTCAGGTGAAAAATTGTTCTGAAGAGAAGCATTAAGATTTCACTGTGCCAAATGGTGATTATGAGAGACTCAGGAGATGTAATAATGACAGCAACTTCAGTGCTCTGCACTGATTTCCTGGAGACCCTAGAAAGAGTGTGTGAAATCTCCCATCTGCCACTGCTGGAGGCGAAATAAGCAGCCAGAAGAGAGGGAAAAACAGGGAAGAAATCTGAGCTCAGATGTGGGCTGGGGCAAAGCAGATGAGCCAGGCAAGTGTGGCCAACCTGTGCCCATGGTTCTCGCTCATAGCAGCTCCTGGTTGTGATTAAGAGGGAATGGCTCTGCTGCAGAGTGGTCTGTGAGGACTGGGGAAGCAACATGAGACAGCTTGGTTTCTGCAGAGCAGCCTGATATATTCCATATGCTGCAGGAGCAGTTTTTTACTCCATCACTCTTTATCTAGGCACCTTCGGGTGGAGAAACGTCGCAAGCAAGGAAATAGAAGGCAGAGGCAAAAGTCAGAAACCATCGTCTGGTTTCTACCGGGGTTGAACACTATTTGCTTTGGCTTCCAGACGTGGCAATTTAGCAACAGGAAATGTCAGCTCATTAGAGCCATCGCATGGCATCGCACGACGATAGCAGCGGTTCCCGCTGGCAGGGCTCCAGCCTCCCGCTCCGCAGGGAAACGGCACGGTTTGATGGGAAGGGCTCGATTTCGCTCTCAGGGCAGGACAGTTTAGTGGGCTCGTTGACTTGGCAGGCTGTTAACAGAATTAATTTGATTGCCTTGGCAGTGGTGGGAGGATGCATGAAGGAAACCTTCAGGCTCTGCTGCCAGTATTTAATACCAAATGATTATCATATACCATTGAACTAGTGCTGGATGAAGCATGTGTGAGGGCTTGCAACAACTTTACCAAAAATAGTAAGTGCCATTTGAAGTTGGCAAACGCCTGCTCGAGAGAAAACAAGCTTTCCAGTTAAAGCCAGTCAGAACTTCACCCCGCAGGCCTGTTACTTGTCATGTTCCTGGTTGTGTCATTTTTCATCCGCGCTCCGGCTGTGAAAGTACTGCTTTGTATTATCCGCCACTGAATTATATTAAAAGCCACAGCTGTCTGCTGTTGATGGAGGCTGTTTCCACTGGAGGATGGATACCTGCATTAATGACAGCTGGATTTGCTGTTGGACAACTTGTAGTCTTGGCATCCAGCTTGTTATTTTGCCTGAAAATGCACTGGGAAGGGTGTTGCACGTGGAACTGTGCTTTTTACGTGTGTAAACCTCTCACATTTTTTTGGAATGAAAGAAAAAACCACTTGGCACATGATTCATTTGTATAAATACCTTTTCTTTAGGTACTTAATGCAATGCAAAGGGTGATTGAGAAGAAGCTGTAGGATTTAGCTGGCCCTTCAGAGCCAGGTCTCTCACTCCAAGTGACTAATGGTAAAACAGGCATTCTTCATCCAAAGGGCTGAAAGCATTTAAAAGCATTGAGGAGGAACCGGTTGCCTCTCCAGATTTAATGCTGGAACTCAGTTTCCATGACCAGGCTGATGTTGGCTCCATGTCCAAAATCAACACAAAATGGAATATCTGTCTGGAAGCCGGCACAAGCCATGTCTGAGGAAGGGGTTTTCTGATCGATTTGGGATAGAGTGCGATAAAAAGTTCCTGATTTTGGACGCTGAAATGGAGCCTGTTGCTCCTCCCTCTCCTTTTCTCTCACCATATGACACACATACATAGCTACTAGATTGTCTGTTGCAGGTGATGGCAGAAAAATGGGGGGAGGAGAAAGGAGAGGGGGAAAAAAAAGAGATTAAAGCATCAATATTTATTTTCTGAAATTATCAATAAAAAGTTTTAATTAAAGCATTGATCTCCTACAGAATCTGTTAACAACTTTATTAGAGGTGTAGCAAAGACAAAAGCCCAGAAGATAAATTTCAAACATTTTTGTTACTTATGGAAAGCAATTTAACTGGAGTTATAGACAAGCTTACAATAGACTTTAAAACTTCCTTGTTGCTTATTGGTTGTTGATTGGGTTTTCTTTAACAATAATTAATTCCATTATTTCCTATCTTTTCTGATCTCCACTGGACCTGAAGAATTGCATTTATATTTCAGTGATCACATTTTCTACCTGCAGTGTATGCAAATGTAGATACATAGCTCTACATGAACATGAGAGCATGGAAAGCTCAGAAATTCCTAATGGAAAATATCACCAAGCTAATATTTTAATGGCAATTTCTGCAGAGTAAATAGATTTTTTTATACAGATAGATCAGCTGTCCTGGACAACAGAGAAGACAATTCTTTACCCAAGACCTGTTTATGACTGCTGCAGCCCATAACAGGTGGCTTGTCTGCATGAGATCATACACCAGGGACATCTAAAAGTTTCCTGGTACTTAACACTCAGTCCAAGTGATCTGCTTTTATAATTCATCAGGTGATTGAGGGAGCAGTAGCATGAGCAGCACTTTGCTCACCTGCTCATCCTTCTGCAGGGGTTGGTGGGATGGGGAAATAAATGGAAAATGAGAATATATGGATTTTGAGGAGGTGTGCCTTGCCAGCCCCCACCAGCAGTCACCATGCAGCCTTGATGTCCTCAAACGAACAGAGTTCCCTGTTGGTGGAAAAGGAATGGGAAGAGGAATCTGATCTCTCCACCAGTGTTTTTTCTGTGCTGGTTGCCAGTGGCTCTGAGAGAAAGGGACCATGACCTGATCAAACAGCTGTGGCTGAATGCCTGGGGAGGCAGGGGGAAAAGGAGGGATAGCAGCTCTGGCAGCTGGAGCAAAATGGGAGGGAGGGGACATGAAAGGGCTGGGGGTTGCTGCTGGCAGCTGCTCTGAATGGTTGGGCACAGATTCCCCTCCGTGTTCAAACAAGGCACTGAAGCCTGTCCCAGAGCTCAGCTTCCCAGGGAGGAGCTGGCGTGGTCCTCATCCTGGCAGCTTTGGGCTGGACACCTTCAGGTGGGATGGGATGGGAGAGAAAAGGCCTGGTAGGAAACAGAATGTATCCTGAGAGGAAGGTCAGCCAGAGAAAGGAGATGGGCAGCAAGCTCTGAAGAGAAAAAACCATCAAAGAAAGAGAGACAGAGAGAATCAAACCTAAAAATGGTCTAATTTTCCTGCAGTTTAGTGAGGACACAGTGAGGGTAACTGTGCACCAATAATTACAGTGAATAATGCCATTCCCATGATTCTGGTTAAAGAACTTAAGATGTCATTTAAAATATCTATCCTATTCTATTCTATTCTATTCTATTCTATTCTATTCTATTCTATTCTATTCTATTCTATTCTATTCTATTCTATTCTATTCATTTATTAATAAGCAGCATGCTGGTTCTCAATGGAATTTTACAGCCAGATGTTTTCTTCTGAATATCTTTGGTAGGTGGAACTTGAATCTCTTAGGATGTGCCTTAAAAACATTAATGCCCAGAAATTAGAGCATAATGAGCCTGGTAACCCAACAATGAAAATATTAACCATAAGTTGATCCTAAGATGGCTTGGAAATGTCCGGTTTCAGAGCCTGCACCTGGCCTTGGTGATGCCTGCAGTTCCTTTGTGGTTTTGCATTCATATTTTCCCTGGTTTCTTTGTGCTGCTTTCTCACACTCACATGAGAACCCCACATGCACAGGGGAGCAGGCTTAATAATTAATGGTGTAAAGGAAACAGTGGCTGTGAGGGAAGCTCTCTTAGCAGCTTAAAGGGAGGAAGAACTGAGTTGTAATGAAAGAAATTACAGTTAATGTAAAGAGGTGGAAATGTTCAGACAAATACAACTGGTTTAGGATTGTCTTTTCCATTCTTGTTTCATTTGTTGGCTATGGTGTGGCTCTGACACTTTAAATTAAATTAGGTGCTCCAGAGAAACACTGGATGTAGTGAGGTGGGTGTAGTGCATGGAGTATCACAGGCTGTTAAGGCCTGTCTTCTATAACTTCAAATGGTATAGACCAGGAGTATTTGTAATTTTATCCTCATTAACACATTAGGTCTGACAGGAATTACTGGGTTGGCTCATTATTGATGTTCAACATGTTGATTCAACACAAGTGCATTGATATCTTTCCCAATGTAACAGGAGGTTAAATATCCATCAATTTGGAAAATAAGGAATTTTCTTCTTCTTGAGGCTGATACGCATTAGGTTCCTTTGAAAGGAAAAAAAGATGGGACTCTAGTAGTTTCTGGGAAGAGCTACAGTCTGGTTTTCCACATGTACCCTACATTAATATTTTTTTTTCCATTTCCAGCACCCATTGTGAGAATCTAATGATTTTGTGGAGGGCAGAACATGATCCTGGAGAAATATCACAGGAATAGTACCAGGTTTGTTGGAAAGTCCACATTCACTTGGAACTCACACACTTTCACTCTTTGGTGTTCTCAGCAGGGACTTGATGTACTTGTAACCTGAGTTCTGGCCATTGTCAGTGCGAAAAGCAAACAGGCACACGTTGTTCCATGTATTTTCAAATATATTCCAAAGGCAAGCAGTGTTGCCAGGGTAATACACATTTTTCACTGTGGCCACAACTGCCCTAAGGTGTGCCCTTGTGTTCAGCCTGGAGAAATCTTCTCAGGATTATTTTTTTTGACATGTGATGGCAAAAAAGTGTTAGAGTGCTTTATCAGAGAGGTTTGAGGCAGCAGGAACATACCCTTTCCAAGAGCATCCCTGAAACCATTGAAACCTCTCTGACACTAAACCACAGTCTTTAATGGCCTGAGCATAATAACAACAACAGCAATGATAATAACAATAATAATGGTTCAAGGGAGCTATAATAATAATAATTTTGCAGCTGATCTGTGTTTGTTTCCTTTTGTGGTGCTGGCTAGAGGCAGCACACAGCTGGTGGGCTGTGCACAGTGTGGGGTCTTTCCGGCCTGCACCATTTCCAGATCATCAGCTTTCTTTTGACTTGCCCTAAACTCTGTCCTATTCAGAGGAATAATGCCTGCAGGAGAGATACCTCCAGTATAGCTCTTAGTCCCTTTGTGATGGTTTTCCCAGATCCTTTTTCATTATTTTGTTTGTTTGGTTTAGGTCCGTAAGTGTAGCAGAAAAATTTGTGTGAGAGGCTTGATTAAAGCCCAGCTGCTCCATACAGTCTAGATCCCAAAACATTAGGACATTTTTTTGGTAAGTTCTGCCATTCTCAATAGTGATGTAGCATTATTCTTCTTCCCAGGTATTAAAAACCTGCCAGCACTGACAGCTTCTCACAGCACAGCTTGCCAACAGCACCCTTTGCCACATGGAGGCCCTAAAAGTTCATTACAAAACACAGATATTGCTGGTGTCACAAAGGCACTGCCACAGTACAGCATTTCATGTGGTTTTGCCATGTTTCACCCAAAGCAGGGCTAAAGTGAATGTAGAAAACTAGCTTTTCCTTTCTGAGGTTATTTGGGGTGATTTTGGAAGTCTCTCTTGGGCCTTTACCAGGCTTGTGAGGACAAATCATTTAATTGTCTTGTAAGCTGCTCCACAATGAAGGGACTGGCCCTATGGAGATACCTGGAGAGGGAGGAATGGGGTTTCTTTTCCCCTTTTTCTTTTTTTTTTTTTTTCCCCAGATAAACAGTTTGTCCCAAGAGAGAAGTTTGCGTTCCAGAGGCAATACTGTGCTTTTTCTAAGCTTACCTTCTCTGCCACTTTGGGTATGACAGCTACTGAATGACCCACTAGCAAAATGAAACACCACCAGTAAATCCATCATGGGGCTTTCTGGGAATTGCCTCAGGCAGCCCTGGCTTCTGGAGCTTGAAAACACCCCTGAGGAGGAAAAGACATTCCCATCCACAGAAGGGCCAGTGCAGCCAGAAAATCATACAGTGGCACCCTCTGGCTGCCCCTGAGGGAGCTGAATAACCACTGACAGCCAACTTTTCTATATTTTGTTGACACTTTTTCAGCTACAGTATTTTAATGACAAATCTAAGCTGGTTTTATGCACAAAATTCTAGGTCGAGACATTTGATTTCCACCGAATTTGGGAAAGGAATCTTTAAGCCCCATTATGAAGGGGTTTTCCCACAGAGAGAAGATCACATGGCAAAGCATCCAAAGGAACACCGTGTATTTCAACAGACTACATTGTGCTCACTGCCATTAAGAGCTCTCTGCTCCCCAGCTGTCGCACACACGTTACCAAATTTTGTGTTGCAGTGAATTTGTTGCGTTTGTTTCAATTATCTGCTGGAGCGAATAATCCGAGAGCCCACAAAATCAGACTCTGCTCATGAGTCATCCTGTAACCTGAGGCGAGTTACTTACCACCTCTTTGCCTCCAACTCCCCAGATAAACTGAAGAAAAATCAAAGAAAATCAATATCCTTGCCCACCCTTCCCTTTTGCCAAGTCTTTTCAAATATTCAGGCAAAAGGTGGTAGGCAAGTGAAAACTGCCCTGCGTGGGAAATATTTCCATTTCTGGTTTGCAGAAGAAAGCAACAATTTTACACCCTCACTTTGAAAAGAGGGAGAGAAGTGATTCTTCGGAATTAAAAAGAGATTTGTTTTATTTTGTTAATTGCAGTCCTTTTGAAAAATGATCCTCAGCCTGCCGGTGAGGTGCTAATTAGTGTGAGGATGTGGTGCACCATATAATAAAGGTTGCTGTTGAGGAATGTGATTGTTCCCGAGGTGCTGATGTGTAAACAAGATTGCTGCAGAGGTGGGCCACAGGTAAGATCGACTTTGCATTCTGCTGCCTTGCTCTTTGTGTTCATTTGTAGACATTTTCCACAGTGGGAAAGTGAGGAAGAGAAAAATCCCTTGTAACCACCACTCTGAGCTGTGAGACACAGCAGTCTTGAGGATAGGGAAATACTCAGAGCAACAGAGCTCAAAAACCACTATGTCATGAACAATTGGCATTTCAAAAGCCTAATTAAGATTCTTTAATTTTATTTGAGACTCTGGTTGTCTGATTGTACGTGGTAGTGGGTAACTTCGGCCCCAGGTTGACAAAAACTTTTCAGTCAATAGACACTCACTGGCATTTTAATTTTGCGTCTTAAATTTCTTCAGATTTCATCTTGATCATTTTTGTTTTTCATACAGAAACAATGCCCCATTCAGGGAGAAGAATTGATTATCTCTCTGGTCCTCAAATATTTAAGATTTTCTTAGTCTGTTACAGAGGCTTCTGGCTTTATATTTAAGACTTTTCCCTTATAGACTTATGGAGGGGAACTTTGCTGCCATATATTGATAATATTGATGATAACATTGATATTAGGGTGGCAACAGTGGCCTACCCCTCAATGACTCTTCTGCAGCCAGTCTTGACCTACAATTGAATGGGAAAACATGCCAGTGACATATTTAAGAAATCCTGGAAGAAAATGCATCCCATGTTCCCAAATTGTGTAATGTTTGATATGACTGTTATTGTCTGGAGTACAATACTCACAGATGGATTGGAGAGGGTGAATCTGAGGCAGAGTATGCAAACAGCAGTGACTTGCTTGGAGACAAATTCAGCCATATTCTCCTGGGGAACTCAGTGCTCAGTAAAGAATTGTTCTGGCTTTTATTTTTTATTATACAAGAGGACAAGCCCCAAGCATGTCCAGTTTGTGGATCCAGTGTAGGATTCTGCTCTTCAGCAGGTGTGTTTTGTTCAGATACTGGAAAGGGAATCCTCCAGCTGTGAGGAGGTTGCTATCCCAAGTTACCTGAGAAGTGCTGAGTGTTCCATGAACCCTTCCTAGTGCATGAGCTCAGGCTCACCAACCCCCCCACCAGATGTGTCCACTTCTTAAGAAGACAAATCTGACTATGAGCAGTGAAGGAGGAATATCCTCTCTGCTAGAAGATAAGTAGGGAAAAGATATATTGGAATAGCTGGGATTACTTACACTCATTGCTCAGAGCCAGAGGAAGGAGCTGAGGGTCAAAGGAAGGACAATGGGTCCAATCCAGGGTTTTTGGAGGCAACTTTTGGCTTTCAGCTGGCCAAGGCTAGTGTCACCATGCTGTCAGCACTCCTCTTCCAGTCCACTGGGAAGCATCCAGCACAGCACAGCTGGGTGAGGAACATTCCAGGACCTGAGCAAACAGCACTGCTCCTGCAGCTGGGGTCAATGGGAGAGGCACAGCAGCTTCCGCGCAGGTGCCTTACGGTCCCCAGCTGTTGTGGGGACATTCCCTGGACCCCTGTGGAACATCTGGCTGGGAATACGGACTGGATTCCATTCAGGGCTTTTTGACCTAGAATAGGTAGTCAGAGGTTTTTCCAGCAGAGAGAAGATGCTTTTCCAATGTGATATACCAGCAGGTGAGCGAAAAGGGAGAGGATCGACCAAGCCTCTTGAGAGAAGAATATTTCACCTGGAAAATGCAGTTGTGAGAAATGTATCATTCCATTGTGACCAAAATGTTTTTCCAGAGAAAACATTGTGGTTTCTTCTTTGGGAGGAGACATATTGAGGTGTTCTGCAGTGGGTCGTGTCTTTTGGAGGTTGCTTTTTTCCTTTCTAGAAGTATTTCTGAATTCTTGTGCCATTGCATTTTTAACTCCACAATCCAAAGGGAGAATAACTGGGAATATCTATATATATGTGTAAAAAACCCTCAACAAAACATGCTAGATAGTGATTCTATTCACAGATTTCTCTACATCTCTATATATAAATTTTCTATAATTCTGCTGGCTATAAGATTCATAAAGTAATAATTTTTTCAACTGCACTGTTTATATGGTGTGGAGATATGCTCTTTTGGCAGTCCCAATATTTCAGGTTTATCATATATTTCATGAGGAAAAACAGAAGTTTCCCAGATGTGGAATAACAGAATTCTGTGATTTTATTTTTATATTTACCTTGATAGAGCCAAAGCAAAATCTTATTGATTTTGGGGAACTGTTTGATCAGCACTGAGCAGACTACAGAATTACTTTTTTTTCCCCCGGTCTTCAAAGAATCATTAGCTATTTTAGAAAATTAATAGAAGTCTTCAAAAGAGGCCTTGGGTAAGAGCTCCTTTTGTTTCTAAAGTTTTTCTTCACTTCCCACACACATTCAGCCCACTTCTGGATCTATATTTAAGGCAGAGAGAGCTCTAGGCTGTTTGTACAACGAAATTGGCAGAAGGCAATCTTTCATTCACTCACACAATTGTGCCCTTAGAATGTAAGCTATGAACACAACTAATATGATAATTAAACGATTTGAAAAGATACCCAATAAAATAAACAGTTCCACATCAGCTTGGCAACAAGAAGAATCTTACTTTCAAAAAGTGCATTTTATCTTGAAGGCTCCAAGAGCTACCAGCACTTTGCGCATGTCCAGCCACAGATCAGAGCCTGGTGAGTGGTGAAAGGAAGCACAGCCAGCATGCCATGCACTGAAACCTGCTCAGGAAGGGGAGCTGAAGGCCAGATGTGGAGTAGGAAGTGCATGACTATGGTTATACATGGAAAAGATTGCCTAGAGAAGCTATGGATGACAGATTTAGTGAGAAAACTCTGTTATGATCAGCCAACACAACATCCACACATTGCCTTTCCAGTGGCTCAGGTTGAAACAGCCCAGGATTTCTGAGAAGCAGCACTGATAATCAGAGAATAGATGGGGTTGGGTTGGAAAGGAGCTTGGAAAGATCATGTCATTCTATCCCCTGCCACAGGCAGGGACACCTGATCAAAGCCTCATCCAAATGTATTTTGAACACTTCCAAGGATGGCACATCCACACCTTCTGTGGGAAACTTGCACCAGTGTCTCACCACCCTCACAGGGAGGCATTCCAGAAACTTCCCAGAACCAGCTCTGGTAAACAACACCACACTATTCCTGCTCCCTCAGCTGTTTTTTTTCTGGATCTCCCAGACACCAGATATGAACACAAAGCCACATTTCCAATGGTGTGGGTTTTTTTTAAGTAACTCTGGTGGAGAACAAATAATTTCTGCCTGTTGCATCCACAACAGTGTGAGTGAAGATGAGCGCAGCAGCGTGACTGAGAGTCTCCTCATTACCCTGCTGTAACTGTATCTCAGAGGTAGACAATGGCCCCAGGCTTAAATTTTCTAAAAATTTACATGTATCAAAAGGGATCTTGTACAGGCAGAAAGCAGCAAGTTGATTTTTCCAAGAGAAGCTTTGCCATTTTAAGCAGTTGTTGGCTTAATAAGTGAAATAGCTCAGGGCTGTGTGCATGCCACAATGATTGCATTCTGTAAGAAAAGACTGTGCCTGTGGGTCTCCAAGGTTCAGAGCCAAGACTAGTCATACTTGTGGTCTTTAAGTCACAACCCCGAGCTATTCTCACCACCATAGATAAGGGATAGCTGATCATAAGAATAACACCGATTCCAAAATAACTAACCACAGCGAAATTAAAATGACCTAGTGGAGCAATACAAAGAGCGTGTGATTGACAAGATAGCTGTTCTTTGAAATGTACTGCAGGCAGTAAAGAGCATCTTATGCCCATAAGATATTTTCTGTCTTAAAGCCAAGAATAATGATCTGGCATCTGTCCTTCCTGAGTAAGGATTCGGTTCTCAAGGCTGTGGCAGCTCCCTCTCAAAAGCCTCTGGAAATGATAGCAGGAGTGTGCTCATGGCTTGTAATTATACCATGGGATGCTTCTCCTCTTGTTTTCCAAAAGGGCTTCTCTCTAATATAAGCAGCTGTGCAGGGGGGAGGGAAGTTTTGTCTCTTACACTTGTGCTTAGATGGATTTAACTCACATTTGCATATCCTTGGAGTGGGCAGCCAGGCAAAGAAATGCATCAGCAGGGCCAATTCCTAGTTTATCTTTGCCCCCATCAAAATCCAAGAGGCATTTCTGTTCATTTCTACCAAAGCAGCTGCAGGGTACTGTTATCACTGCCTTGTAATCTCTATAATATTTCCATTTCCCCTGTTTGTGGCACGTTGCAAATATAACCATGTAGGGCCATGAGCTCTGACGTTCCATGGACCTGATACCAGCAGGGAAGAATTGAGTTCCCAAGGTCTGCAGCAGCAAGATTTGCCCATAGCACTTTGGCAGCTCATCCCTGCACGACTGAACTGCACGACCATTCTCACCTCACAGGAGCAACAGGAATCAAGAAATGCTAATGAGCCAACAGATATTTCTTTTTTTTTTCCTCCTAGTACAGACTGGAATGCAGTCTGGTGAACAGAAAGCTCTTGGAACATGTCAGATGGCTTTGAGGAAAGCAAAATGCTCCTTCTTTCAAGACTGGAATGTTTTCTGATGTTGTCATGGAGCTTTTTGTTGGTTTGTTTTGTTGTGTTTTTAAAGTGAAAAGGAGAATTGTAACTTCCTTTACACCAGTACATTAGCATAATACGTTCCTGCCTTCAGGTACTGTATGTCATTGTTGTGAGTACATTTTGACAACTCTCACACTTCCAGCACTCCAAAGATCCATGACAGAGCTGAATGAAAACTTTTTTTTTTGGACTTGGCAGGAGCAGTAAGAACACATAAAACCTGCCAGCTGTCAAGGATGTAAATGGTGATTTTGTTTCACTTTTTTAATGAATTAAAGCAGGATTGAAATCTGTCCAAAGACAGCATGTTGGGCCTTGCAAGGAAAGAAAAAAATTAAAGGGATGGATTTTTTTTTTTCTTTTTGGCACTTATGCTCATGGAGTGTTTATTCTTGGTAGCACAGTATAGGACAGAGCTACTCTCCTGGAAGAGCCTTGTCTGTGGCAGGAACTGGTTTCAAGAGAGAAAGTATTTGAGGGATTGAAAACAAAACAACTTAATTCTGCTTTACTTCCATAGAGGCTCCTAAAAATTACAGCCCTCGTCACTGCTTTGGAGAAGGGCAGCAGCAAATCAGTGGCAGAAGTAATTTTGTGGGCTATTTACAGGATAAAAACTGATTTACAAACTAAAATCTGATGGATTTTTCTCATAAATCATGGTTTTGCTGCCATCTTGCTGATGCCACTTTTAGGGGTGGGGATAAGTGTCTTTCACCTGTCAGGCTGGCATTTGAAACATCATGTACACCTGAGGGGACTGTGGTTACTCCTTCTGGTCCCTCCTTTCCATGCACGTGTGTTTTACTCTTCGGGGTGAAAATATGGTGAAAAATCTTCCAGGTGCTTTGCTTTTTATGCCCTAATTTTGCCTTTTCAGGTGATTTCCCGTTCCAGAACCAGCCAATTTCAGGTCATGTTTCCAAGCAGTGAAGGAGTTATCAGTTATGAAGGCCATCTCAGCGCCTTGAGAATTGAATTGCAGATGTCTTGAACAGCACTGGCAGGGGGAACTGAAGCCTGTTCTTTAGGAAAATGGAGTGCCTCACATCAAAACAAGCTCACATTGACTGATGTTCCTGGACCAAAGATCATCCTGGAAGCACAGCTCAGCTCTGGATTTGGGTCAAGCCAGGCACAAGCTCATCTCCAGTAATGTGGGCTCAGCTGGTCCTGTGTACAGCATGGAAGAGGTTCCATTGCCTGGCAAGAGGTGCATGGAGCACATTAGTTCTTGCAGGGATTTGCAAACAGGATTCAGCTTGGGCTTTGTGAACAGACCTATTAATCCAATGTGGCTTCTCAGGCACGCCAGGCTCAAGCTGTACTTCAGCCAGGTGATTTAGACAAAATAGAAAGGAAGAAATTTGTTCAGACAAAACAAAAGTGAGTACTAGTTTCTTCCAAAAAAACTCAAAATGGACCCAAATTTCTGAAGAAAATACGTAACTCCTTTTTCCTCCCTTTGCCTCTCCCCCAGCCTCCTAAACCTCTGGCACCTACCCACTTCAGCTGGAACAGAATGACTCTTCTCAGGTTTCCAGTCTCTCTTCAAGTAGGAAGTATAGAAAATCTCACAGGAAAGCCTTTTCTTATGAGCTTTCCAGGCAGATTTTTCTGAATAAAGAGAGTCTTACACATTTCAGCTATTTATTAAGTCTTCCATCCCCAGCTTGAATAGCACAACAGTCTTGAGGCACAACATGTAATTACAGGATGACAATCTGCTACAACCACTTCAGTAAACTTTGTAGGGTTGTAGGAAATATAGTGACAGTTTGGACCCTTCTGTCCTCTCTTTTCAAGAGAAATCTTCATTTACAGCAGCATGCCAAGTAATTCCAGCACTTACATATCAGAGTGGAAAAGAGTGACCTGATGAAATGGGGCAGCTCAGCAGTAAACATTAAATTGCAATATTTTCCTCACTTTGAGGCAGTTGTGCATGTTCTGCAAAGACACAGAGCAGACTCTCCTGCCTCTGGATCCTGCTATTACTCAGCATCTTCTCCCTCTGTCTCTGAAATGGGGAAAGCCTACTGAAAGAAATTTCCAACTTTCTCCTCCTTGCTGGAAATGAAAGCACAAGAGATGAAAGGAAAGGAATCCCTGCTGCCCTTCCAGGTCATGCTTTTCTCTCCCTCATTTGGATCTGGGCTGTCTTTCTCCACACTGTGAGACCTCCCCTAGCAGGGGTGAGACTCATCTACCTCCACCAGTGGCCCCAAGGCCTGTGCCAAGGGAATTAGGTCCACAGCACATACAGCCATTGATAAAGGCATGAACAAAGCAATTTAACCACTTAAATCTCGCCATGGGTGGACACAGGGGGAAAGAGAGGAATGTCTGAGAGGGGGAAGGGCCAACTGACCACCCCTGGCCCTCTGCCCCAACAAGTCACAGCGCATTTCATGCCACCAACACACAACCCTGAGGTAAATCTTGTACAGGAGAGAAGTCAACAGTGATTATTTACACACTTTCTGACACGGTAATTTGTGCTGTATTATGGAAAGTTTTAGGTTTCCTGATGTATGGGAGGCAAAAAGCCCCCAAATTAGGATGCTTGGGTTGGCACCTTCAATGGAGGAAAGGTGCCTGGTGTTTAGCCTCACTTTCTTTGATGGGGCCGCAGCGCTTAACCATGCTTAATCCTTTTTAATGAACACTTTGCTGATGCAAATCAGCCCACAGATGTCTATTTAGAGGAAAACACTGAAAAATCTGTTGGGAGACTGTGTCTGTAAGACAGACTTGGCCAAACTAATGAGTGCCACATAAAGGTGAGTGAAAAATAACTGCAAGTTAAAAATGCATTTCAGGGAAGATGGTTCAGAGGAGAATGTTTTCTGAAGTGGTGAACTTTTCATTTCATAGCCATGAAAAGAAAAATAATTCAATTCTACTCTTGTCTCCAGAAATAGTTCAGAAGAGAGGAATAGAAGCACTGTTTTCAAACAGGACTTTCTTGTTCTTTAAATCTACTTTCGAAAGGCAGGAAAGAGCACAAAGTAACAGTGGCTTTTTTGGCAGTTGGAAAACATTTAGAAAGTGTGAGAATGTGAAGAGGGGAGAAAAATCACATCCTTAAGCTTTGTCACTGTTTCTCAGCTGGAAAAATATTGGAAAGCAGAAAAATGTTTCTTTTTTCACACATCCTTAGTTTGGAGAATGATTCCATAGGAAAGCCATTGTCTCCCAGGAAAGAAATTCCACTGAGAAAAATCAAGAGTTTTTCTACATTCCTTGTTTTTGTTTCTACCCACTGACTGGTAAACAGGGCATTTGTCAGGCTGGATATTCAGTCCTCCAATGTGTTATTACAAAGCATGTGGTCAGGTAGATCCTTCTGGGCATTATAATTTTCCATTTTTTCTGTATGTAGATTTTTAAAAAGACCTCTAAATACACACTCACATACAAACAGGAGGTGATCAATTCTTTCTTAGGACCCTGCTCATTTAGGAAACATTTCAAACATTTTCAAGAGCAGGATAATGAGGAGCATATAACGAATTTACAGCTGGAGTCATTACTCAACAACTTTTCAAGTTCAATTTGCCATCTCTAATTATTCTTATTTTACTGGTTTTAATACTTCGAACAGTTTTTGGAGGGCTTAATCAATCAAAAATGTCACATTGCATAAAAATTTTACTTCCCTGAACTGGTGACGTTCCTCCCCCATTATCCAGCTTCACTTGATCACCCTTCCCACCCTCACTGGTAGTTGTTTTAATCAAACAGCATTTGGGGTAGTCAGGACAGTCGAATGATCCAAATGCACCCTTTGCCCAAGCCATCATTTGCAAAAATCAAATCATTGCACAAGGTGCATGCTTTCCCTCTTACTCTACCAGAGCCTATTGCTTAAAAGATCCAGTTCCTGTAAAAACAATCACAGGTCAACACTGAGAGAGTGATGGAAAGGCCCATTTCAGTCATGTGTTTTTTGGCATGGAACCACGGCGAGTGCATAATCTGTATAAATGTTAGCTTTCTAAATAAACAGAACCTCTGGTTGCACAAAGGCACAGAATAAAGTTGAAACTTGTTTCTTTCATTAAGCAACCTTTCAAACCCGGAGCTTGTTTTGTTCTAGACACCCATCAATCCTGACAGATCACAATAAACAAACAGCAACAATGGCAAAGGAGCCAACTGAGGTGCCCTGCAAACTTTGTTTCCTTTCCTCAAGTATGGAAGAGTTGGAATGGGAACAGGAAAGCTTTTAGGGCTTCTATCATGCTGTGGTGGGTGTCATTAGACTGGTGCCCCCAAGCAATCTCATGGGCAAAGCTTGAATTCCATCCATGAGCCCTGGGGGATGTTGGTGATGTTAACTTCCCACTCTGGATCTGTGAGGGTTATATGGGAAAAGTCAGCTGCTGGCAGTAGTCATCCCTCAATACCCTGTCCAGGCTTGACCCATTTCTAAGTTGCAATAATCTAAGCAGGAATTCTTTTGCTTGGTGTTGCTATTGCAATTTCACCCTGGTGTCACTGATATATACAAGAATTTGGGGGTTTTTCTCCGTCTATAAAGGGCAGCAGGAGTGATCTTTTATGTACTTTAAATAGCCAGGAAAGCAAAGAGGAAAAAAAAGAATTGATGAATCTCAAGCAATTATATATATTCAAAAAAAGGT
>VWYI01025547.1:6868-18118 GCA_013399455.1 Anthoscopus minutus | reverse complement strand
ATGCATCTGGCCGAATAAACATACCCACTGTAAAACTCTGTCTAGAGTCTTGTCTCCACGTGTCACATGTCCAGATACTAGGCTTCTGGGTAAGCCTCTGTATTCCAGGTTATACATTCCATGCATCTTGTGTAGCACCTATCAGTTTCCATTTTGACTTGCATGTATTTTATGTGCTATTCCTTGCTCATTATTTCTCTACCTGTCTTCACTTACTCATGTTTCTTTTATCTTACTGCTTTATTTAATTTCTAATTCCAGAGCATTACTTCCAAATGTACTTTCTGGTTATTACCAAAGCCCTGTGTATATGCTGGCCCTAAACTCCATGGGATATTGGTTGAGCAGACCAGAATTTATTTGGCCATTTCATTCCCATTTAAAATGTAGGCTTTAATTGACTTAAACATAAAGCAAGGTATCACAGTTTGTTCTCTACGATATGGGTCTGGTTGAACCGGGTGGCGTGGCAATAATCATGGGATGGGTTAGACGGAGTGCCCAAGATAGATTTCAAGGTTCACCGAGAGACCGCATGGTCCATCCAAAGATGTAGGGGGGTGGTGAACTTAACAATACATAGGGCTACCTGAAGGCAGGTGTCAAATCACGGCCACAGGACAAGGTTTCGACCTTATAAGTTTAAGGTCTTGCCTATTCTGGGATGTCTATTGGCATCTCCCCAGCACACCCTCCCCAAGGCTTTAGACCCACTCTCTCTGTGCCAGGAACCCCATCCAGGTTATCATCTTTCCCATCTATTTAGGTTCCCACAGCAAGGCACTACAAAATGTACAGTACTTTCTTTTCCTTCTTTTATTTTTCTTTTTTTTGAGATCATCTTATTTGAGATAAAATTACAATACTTTTTTTATTCCTGCAGTGTTGCAGTTGAGATACAAAATCTTGTATTGACCTTGTGCTGGTGTCAGAGGAGAGGTCCTAAGAATGTGGTAGCTAAGAGTGACCGCCTAAGCTACTTAGAGCCTTTCAGAAGAAGGAAATAGTCTGGTAAGTGACTCAGCACTGAAGGAGGGCTTACTTTTTGATGTAGCTGAGAACCATCTACCACTGTAAACTCCAACCATACCAATAAAGAGGGGTGAAATCCCGGGAGAAGGAAATTTATTGGAGCAAAATTGGTATTGGTAAAATTCCTACCTGAGAAGCAGGATTTCCTATATGTCAGAAGCGAGCATGCATCTAGGAACTCAGCAACAAGCTCATTTCTTACTAATTTTTCAACTTGGCCTTGAGGCAGTGTGCAAGAAAAATACTTTGTGAACATTTGGATTGTTTATTACAACAGTAATCATTATTTAGTATCATTATTAAAGTTACATCTCAATTAAAATCTTATTTAGAACTATGAAAATAATAAATTTTATATCATAAACGCAAAACAAAGAAAATATCTCAATTAGAAACAAAAAGTAAACTGCAGTTCTGTTTTCATACTTTTTCCTTGTTTTCTGTATTTTTCAGGAAATCACAAACCACTCAAAAGTCCAATCTACCAGAAAACCCATGCTTGTCAGATGTATATGTACTGAAAGAAGAAAACAACTTCTCTGCTATGTACTGCTATGTATAAATAATATACATTACTTATTGATTTTCACCTGTGGTTTTTCATAGCCATCAACTATTTCTATAGAAGTAGAAACAGGATTTGAAGTTCTCATAATTAAAATGCTGAGATGATAAAAGCTGTGACATAAATGAAACAAAATCAAGTCAGACTGTGATCTTGCATACTGATATGTATGGAGACAGTGGCATTGTTCCTTAAACAAAGTTTTACAGATTTTATTCTGCTAGACTTGCTACAATTGTGCCTGGATTTCAGAGGAAATCTTCCTGCCAGGCATATTTAGAACTGCCAGCTTTTGAAGTTTGTTTTAGTATTTACAGGGACAAGCCAAATTCCAGTCAAATTAATGGAAAAGCTCCTGGGATGTGTCTCTGCTGTGCTAAGTACAATATAAAGCAATGCTTGACTTGGTGTTAAGTGAACTACCTTCTGCAGAGCCATGCAAAAGCAGCAACCAGGGGCTAGAAAGGAGCACAGTGACAGAGTAGGTTAGTCCTCAGAAAAGCTTTGGTTGCAGAGGCTGCTCACTCTTGGTGCAGCGCCTCCCTGCAGATAGACAATGCGTGGCTTGAGCACTATGAAGCCATGAGTAGTTTGATGTCCAGCTGAAACTTAGGCAGTGTCTGATAATCAAGTGTCTTAGGGTTTATGTACTTCTCACCACATTATTTACCCAGTAACCTGCAGCAATATAACTTCAGTAGCAAGCAGAGTGTGTTTGAAAACTCATTCTATTGCTTTATTGCTAAACTGTCAGGTAATGCATAATTCCTTAGACCTCTTATCTGAGGTACCACTCTTAATGACTCCATAATATTTTAAAACTTAGCAGGAAAGTATGCATATTTTTGCTTAGCTCGTAGTTGTATAAATACAAACTTGTGCAAAGAGAGTTTTTAATAAAATTATGAGAAGCAGATTTACTGTAATATTACTTTTGTGAATTTTATGTTCCCTTATATTCTTTCCATTAAAATCCTTGCAGCTGTTTAGAAAGGAGAAAACAGTAACCACCAAACATAACCAACAGTAATCATTCTGCAACCCAGAATGATTCTTCATGAGCTTCTAAAGCCAAAAATAGATTATGCATAGAAACAGAGTGGTCATTCACATTGGAAAGTTATTATGAAAGAGATCATTTTGGCATTTGTGAGCCTCAAAGATAAGGCTGAGGTGCAAATATAATTTGTTCTACATTCCAAATGGAAAATGCAGATATTATAAAATACACTTAAGGCCCTATTTGCAAATGATGGAGTTTTGTTTTGGGAGTTATCCCTTGTGCTGATTTTCTTTAACTTGGCAGGAAAAAAGCATTGGCTGAAAAACTCAAAAATTATAATTTGCACACTAGAATGTGGATTTTAGGGAGCTTTCATTGCTTTTGGGCTTGAGTTTAGCAATCCATTTTTGTCCAGATAAAGTCTGGGTTCATTTCAGCACTGGCAGTACGCTTTATAACACATTCTGTAATAAAAAAGCAGCATTTACTAAATCAAAACCTAGCGATGAAACACACCAGCCTCAGCTTTGTGCATTTACTGACAATGTTCATTCTGCAGTCTCCATCTGAGGTGGCTCACATCTTCTCAGAAGTGTAGACAAAATTGAATTGTGTGGCCTTAAGGTTATGAAAAAAATAAGTAAACTATGCTTCTTGTTTGGAAATAAGATGTGGTGCATCTGTGAAACCATCCTCGTTCAAGCAATCACTTTTAACTCTGCCTTGTCTGATCTCTTTCTTAGACTCTCTAGTGGGAAAAGCTCTCAGGTTGTCTTGTGAAGGCAATGTAGTTGGTAAGAACTTTCCTGTCCCTTTCTGAAATGATTTTACCCAGGTTAGACTCCACCACAGATTTAGATTTTCCTAAGCTTGCAACTGGTCCAGTCTTTTATGTCCAAAACTGCTGCCTTCTCATTAACTACACCAGTGTTGAGAGAGAGTGGTCATATTTTAATTTCATAAAGGTGGAATTACTGCTGTTTGAAGCCACCTGTTTGTGTCAGCCCCCAGCATCCCTTCTAGAAGAGTTGTTATAGTAAAAAGAAGGTTCTGACTCTTTTCATTTTTATAAGAATTGCTGATCATATGCAGAATGCTAGTGAACTTTATGATGTATTTCCCAATTTAATAACTATAATGTGCTGGAATTTTGGCTATTAAACACTTCACATGGTTATAAAACATTACAGAACAGGATGTCTAGTGAGAAAAAAGTATTTTGATCTGCAAAAAGTGAATGACAGAGCTTCAGGGTAGAGCAGGGTAATGGATTTTCTGATTTCCAAGCCATTTTATTGCTGTACTGGTTATTATAGCAGTATCCTTGCAGTACCTTGGCTGGAGTTGCACATTTATTAAGAAATGGTAAATAATTGGTTTTATTTTATATAAAATGGATAATAAAGCTATAATTAAAGGTATGAATGTCTGCTCTTACTTAAGTTCTAGCTCCAGAGTTTTAACACTGATGCCTCATTAATTCCTGCTCCAGAGTTTTACATCAGCAAACTCATTTAATATTTCTAAAACATGCAATTTTCCTTCAAATGAAGCTGTTTCTTCCGCATGTAAGAAAGATATCCCATCAGATAAATGAACCAAAAATTTTTTAACTTTTCTTTAATCTTTTACCCTTTTCCTTCCAAGCAGAGAATATTAGGTCTTAGCACTTCAGATTCTAGAGAATATATTAATTTTCCAGTAGCCCAGAATGAAGCAATTATTGTGTCTCAGTGAAAATGTGACACTCAAAAAGGTACAGTTTTCTTAAATTATATTTCTGTACATTACTCTAAGCCTCTATAACTAAGCTGTGAAAGCTAACTTGATTGCTCTCAAGTACTCAAAATTTGGAATAAAGCTAAAATACTTCTTTATACTTCTTACTTGAAGAAGAAAACTTTAGAAAAATAAATTGACATTATCAATGAAGTAGATACATTTTCTGTTTAAACGTTCTCTTATTCCATTTAATCTATCAAATTTCAAAATAATTTCCATTGAGGCACCTGTCATCATACACTTCTTACAAATCGTTTCTTTAAAATTTATTCAGAAATAATAATTACTGTTAGAGTAGAATTTAATGATACCAAACTGAAAAGTTTTAAATAATTTCTTATTGACACTTTAATTATTTGCATTTAAAAAACCACTGAATAGTGATATATTGTTTAAACTAAAAATGTTAACTAGTTTACAGTTTAGTTTTACAAATGATACATTTTTATGTAGTGATTATGTGTCTTTGTCTATCCCCTCAAAAAATTTCTCTCTTCAGTTACCTACTGTAAATCAAACTTAATGCTTCAGAGTGTGAAGCTGCTGAGGTTTTGTGCAAATCAGAAGCTAACTAGAGAAGAGGATGTGGTGCTCTACTGTGTGCATTGAGGGAGGAACAGTCAGAGCCCCACCCATTTTTAGAGTCAGGAATCAGATGCCTGAGTCAAGATGTGCATATAAGATGATCTCTCAGCACGTTGACATCTCCAAACCAAAACTGCCATGTGCTGAGAGTCCATGAGTTATGGAGGAAGGGACATCGGAAGAAATTGGGAAATACTGTGACATAGAAGAGGCAAGGGCAGTAGGAAGGTGCTGAGTGTGGTAAAAGTATTGAGGAGGTGCCTGGAAGGTCCAGGTACAAATTCACAAATAGTGAGGCTTCCTGTTGTGCTCTTTGTGGAGGAACTCTCAATCTCCCTGAATCACTCTTGATAGAATCACATAAGAGGAAAAGTTATGCACTCACCTGAACAGCAAAGCATCTTTACTTTCACATGGAGCTTTAGGGAGAATAAGATTCATGTAAGCGAAGCTTTATTAAGTAATTTAAAACTGGTTTCATATATACTTCAGGGTTTTTTTGGCAGCTGAAGTGAAGGATAAAAAAATGTGATTTACTGTTGCGATGGGAAATGAGAATGATGGATGAATGTGTGTGCAATGTCCATGATGTACAGTCCACCAGGCTGATGTGTAGGACAAAGCAAGGTCAGTCAGATTTTATTTTATAAGAAAAATAGTGCTATGTGTTATTTTAGCCTCAGAGGCAGAGTCATTCCCAGTAAAAAGGACCGTCAAAGGAGCCTGAGTTTGGGACCATGGTTTGCCATATTGTATCTTGTTTAGAAAGTGCTGATGTTGGCAGGTAGAAATTTTTGTCTTGAAAATGCAAAAAAACCTGGACTGCTAGGTAGTAAGTGCATATTATTGTTNAAATGCAAAAAAACCTGGACTGCTAGGTAGTAAGTGCATATTATTGTTAAAATATTTATTAGAATTTAATGACTGACTCAGAATAAAACCTTAGAGATCCGATTTACTTAGAATGCCATTAGAGTACTGGCATAAATCTGTGAACATTTTCATGGTATTGAAGAATAGACTTTTGTGTAGGAGAATAGACTCGTGTCTATTTTTTAATACATTATTGAGGAGGAAAGGAGATTTGTGTTGATAATACATGGATGCTGTTACCTGACAAGTAAGTTATCAGTACTTTTAAAATTAAATCAGTTCTCCAATCAAACGAAAGGGTATTCTTATCACCTGCTTACTAAGATACATTATACATTTAAAAAATAACAATAATTCATTTTTGTGCTGGTGAACCATCAATCCTTAGTTTAGCCACTTGTTGGCTGTTTGGTAACTGCATGAATATCAGGCAACATGACTACAAAAGAACATGCAATTGTAAAATATTCTGCTCTTCAAGAATCCTCTGAAGCAGAGAATGCTGATTGGTAGGTACAAGAGCTTGCCTTCATCTTGCAATAAATAAATTAATATCCCTTGCACTGGCAGTGGAGAGGAGGAGAAACTTATTTTGAAATCAAGGATGATTTTCTTCCCATGTTGATATGTTGGAGAGGAAAGGACCATAAGAATTTTACAAAACATCTCTAAAGTGTTCAAGCAAGGTTCACAGACATTGTACAAAAAAAAAAAACAAAAAAGCTACTGTACTGTATGTTTGTACTGTGATTCTTACTCTGATGATATAATTGACCTATGAGTAGATTTCCATATTTAGTATAGAAGTCTTTCCTAAAACTGTATAGGTTTTCTTGATTCTTTCTTTCTTTCTTCACCCCATCTGGGGTTTCCATAATGTCCATTAGATTTCTTTCTTCTTTATTGTTGCTTCTTGTACTGTTGCTGGTCTAGATAGCAGGAGGAGGAACGTGCATAATTAAGAGATTTTTATCAAGTTGAGAGGTGCCTTATTCAAGAGCTTTCCAGTTCGTCCTGGCATTACAAAAATTAGTATAAAAAGATATTAAGATCAAAAAGCTTATTGCAGCTGTCAGTATGGAGAATGGAATGACCAGTTTTGGCTATGGTTTAAATGCACAGAGTAGCATGGACTTCCATGGAGAATCTGTACAAAGGAAACAGTCCAAACCAATATCTTTTTGTGGACATCTGAATATAGCTGCCTGCATGGGAGAAGACAGCAACTGTTGATGGGAGAGGGAGCTTAGGTGAGCATCTTCCAAAGAGCAAAACACTTGAATTAATGCAAGTAATCTACTTTTAGAGAGGTAAATTGCATCTTGACTTCCTGTCTCACTTGGGATCTTGTGGTGTAACTGTGCTATAAATAACACTTCTTTTGGCAGGAGAAGGAGATTGAGAAATCAGCTAGAAGAAAGATTTTTTTTTAATCTTAAAATATATGGATGATCAAGATGGGGAAAAGAATGTGCTGAACTTGAAAGATTTGTGTGAGACTGTTGGTTCCACTTTTCCTTGCAGGATTTGTGACATTTCTTTTCCTATGCAGAAGTTGGCAGTTAAAGCAGATGAAGATTAAAACACAATGACAGGCAAATTTGGAGAAATTTGCACAGTAACTGCCTGGCTAAATTTTGCCAACCATGAAAAGCTATTCTACCTTCTCAGGCATCATTTTGTATGGCTGTGTTCACTTACATAATAGAAAAAAAATCACTATGTCCTCTAGTGATTGATATTACACAAACTTTTAAAAGGTGAACAGATCTGGTTTAGTTACTATCCTCTCAATAAACTCTTTTATGTTAATCCAGACCATTTTGCATAAAACTCTGTAACACCTGAACACAAAACATCAGTAATAGTTCAAAATCCTTTATCGAGTACCTCGTTCCTAAAACAGGCTGGGGGTGAGTTTTACCCACTTAGAATTTAACAACTGTAATATACATGATATAATAAATCTATCATAGACCCACAAGACACCCAGGATCGTGCTTTTAAAATTAATTTTCCTTTTTTCTTCTACTGTAGAAATCTTAGCAACACTTTTGTTTGCTCTGATGAATCCAGAACACATCTCCGCCTTATTTTTTATTGCAGAGTCTATTTTATTTAAAACCACCTATGATGTGGGACAGAAACTACATGTACATGAAAAAAACCCTCGAGTTAGCAAAGATTGTGAGATTTCCAACATTGCCAGTAATTATCCATTATAGGTCCAATATTAAGAAAATGTTAAATGATTTTATGAGAAGTAGTGAGACTTCAGATTTATACCTTTACAAAATTAGTAGAATCTGGTTAAATTGCTAATGTGCTTTCATTTCAGTACTTGAATTCTTTTTTCCTATTTGCTCACATTATGAGTTTAATATCTATAGAGCTAAATACTCTCTGGAATTCACTCAGAATTCCTGGAATTCTGAATGAAAGCTGAAAAAAATGACATTGTTGATGTAATTGGCAGAGCAGTAGTAAATGCATGCCTCTCTTTTTATAGATTTTATCTTCTTTTAATTGATGGTGCTTCCTGATAAATTACATAAACTATTTATCCTCATACCTGCTCTATCAGGTATGATAGAGTAAAGCATCAGGGCACCTTTTTGAAAACTCATCTGTAAGAAGAAAGAATGATTCCATGGATTGGTGAGCACATAGAATTAACCCAAATAAAAGATTCTTTCTATAAAATTTTGAGGAAATATTCCAACCATATTAAAGACTTTATTTTAATTTACTTTTTTTTGCTCAAGCCCCATAATTATTACTTTTTCCTCTTAGGACTTTCTTCAGTATTCTTTTGAATAGAGAAAAGTGTAGTAAGAATTGTATTGATGGCTTGTATGAGCGCTTAAAACTACAAAACTAGGTGGGTTTTTGTTGTTGTTGTTTGTTTGTTTTAACAGGATTTGGTGCTGCTAAACCTTCAATTTTGGTAGATCCCTTCAGCTTTCACTAAAATCATTTTGGCTGAAGAAAATTCTGATATTTTATGAAAGGTTTAAGTAAGAGAAATTCTGCTATCTCCTATTTGTCTTGAGGAATATAAAGGTATGCTGTACCCACTCATTTCTGGAAGAACAGTTTTCAAATCTGTCAAGTTTGAAGTTCAGACAATACTGAGTAATCTATTTTGAGTAGTCAACAATAGAGAGTAAAGTATCTCTCTGTGTATGCTTATAGATACAGAATGAAGTATTTGTGGCATGTGTTCATGAAGACTGAATTAATTTTTTTCAAGTCTTTAGAAGAATTATCACCTTTCAGCATGACTTATACATGGACAATTTTATCTTATAAGATTTTTTATGGAAAATAAACAGCTGCAAGTAGAATCTTTTGCAGTCAAAACAGTAGTCAGAGATTCATGCCATCTGGACTTAATTTAATGGAAAGATACCTCAAAATTTCCAGAATACATTGATACTGAATTAAATTGAAAACTTACTGTGGCAGAAGAAGTGCATAAATGGATCATGAGGCTAATAAACATTATGATAGATGATTTCCAGGAATAGTGAGTAATCATTTAGTGTTCAGAGTTTTTTGTGCTGTACAGGTTTTATTTGTTTTGTGAGAAGTGAAGTTTCTGCCCTATGGTGTTTAGCTCAGCTCACAAGATCAACACGTTTTAGTACATTTGTCCACTTTCCAAGCTTTTGAAAGCTCTGTTGGAGGGGCCCATAATGGCCAACAACTGGTTATTTGGTAATTTTGATTTCTTCTAATGAAAATGGTATTTACAATAAAAGGCTTCTCCTAGGTATTCTGCAAGAAGTTTCTCTTCTTAGAAGTATGTATAATTCTGGAGGGCCAAACTAGTCGGGAGATTTCCAGATATTTCTTTTTAATATTTTAAAAAAATATTATACACTGGAGAAGTAAAATGTACTCTCTTATGTTTAAAATATGGAATTAGGAAATTTACTTTCTGATTTTTTTTGTGCTGGATGAACAGCAGGAAAAGGGACAGGGGACCCCAGTCCTCATCAAAATGAAAGTTGTGGGAATTTCTGTCACTGGCATACAGGTGAACAAAACTGAAATATTCCCATTAAGGCCTTGAATCTACTCTCATGTTAATTGCTGTGAACCTGAAAAAGATGAAAAATGGCATTATTAAAATAAAACTTGAGAGACAAATCAAGCCTCAGTGGTTGATCCCATAGTCTGCATGAAGCCTGCTGCCATTAGGATTTTGAAAACTTAACTCCCATCAATTCACTTCAATGTTCTCAAAATTTAGGGCTATTGTACGAGTGAAAAACAACAGCCTTTCCACCTTATGCACAGACTATGACAAGGAAAACCAACATTGTGTATTATTGATTATCATTTCACAGTCAGTAATAAGGGAAAAGAAAACAGAAGCATCCAAAGCTCAGGAACAGTTCTTGAGGTCAACCTCTGTCTTACCCCAGCTGTTCACTCTGCCTTGTAATAGCTCTTCAGGCCTCTGAGTACTGAGTGCTGCAGTACCTGCAATGACTTAGGGAGTGTATTGGTGGCTCGGGGCAGCAGTGCCAGCTGGACCCTTCTGTGTGCTGGCATTTATATCTACAGGGAGCAGCAAGTAGTCGATGGAGATTGTGGAGCAGGAAAGGCAGGTAAGGATACAAAATCTTGCATTGAAATTTACTGGAGAGATAAAGCAATGCAGAGAGGTATAAAGAGGGTGCAATTACCAATGTTTAAAGGAAGGCTGTGGGGAAGAGATACACAAAAGTAATTGATACTTCTGAAGGATTCATACTAGTCACCACTCAAGGATAGTAGCCCACAGAAATAAAAAATATCAAAGAGAAATAAAAATTCTGCTTAAAATGCTTGTGTCTTCTAATGCAGAGGATCTTTAGCAGCCATTCCTGGCTAACTGAAAACTGATTAAGAGGAAGTCAGATACTGGAACTTCTATTACAAGAAAAAATTCTCTTACTTGTCTGTGTTTACAGGTTCAGATCTGAGGCAGAAAAAAATATCCCAAGATGTTTATAATAGAAGATATCCATTATTTCCCTTGTTACAGCCAGAATTTACTCTATCACCTAGATCCGTCACAGTAAATCACACTGCCTTTTCTCCACTTTGCTCAAGGGTCTTACTTGCAGCCCTTGTTTTGGTTCCTCATATTCCTTCAACTTCCACTAATTACATCTTCAGCGACATAATCCTCAACATATTTAGAAACCGGTTTTCCAAAAAAGCAGTAAGTTTATTATCACTAGTCACTTGAAGGTGTTCAATAGTTTTAATACTTAAAATTCAAATTGACTTTAAAAAGTGTTGAAAAAAAGGTTCATAATGTGTAAAAGGGATATAAAAGAGCAATTGGTTCTCCTCAACTATTTATAGGATATTTGGATTTTCAGACAGCTCTTCCTTTGATCTCCCCTCCCCT
>VWYI01025523.1:18657-62110 GCA_013399455.1 Anthoscopus minutus | reverse complement strand
GAGTGAAAGGTGTGATTTCCTCTCCTTATTTAAAAATTAAAAAAAAAAAAAACACCCACCAAAAAACCCTTGCAATGTACAGTTTGCATTTTCTGCTATAAATTTAAATTCACCATCAGGGAAGTTATAATTTTTTGTTATAACCTACAGAAGGGAAAGGCTACAGTTTCTCTGATGCGAAGTGCTAATGCACTTCACAAAGCCAACAGCAACTCCTGAAACAGAACTAAAACCATGAAAAACTTAAAATATCCTGTTCTCCTACTAGACACTTCAATTAATCAACAGCTATTAATTCAACTAGTGAATAAGTAAAGTACTCAGCAGCTTGTTGAATAAGCATGTTTTATTCTGGAAACAGCTTGAGAAGTTCACAGAATTTTATTCTCTGCATTGTCCTGCTATATCTGGAGTTTTCAGTTTTCTAGGGAACATCACTTTTTCTGGGCAGCATGTAGAGCCTGCAATTTTGTGGATACTCGTTGGGTATAGCATCAGCTCAGTCCTTCTAGTTCTTTCAGTAACAGCAAGCAAACTCACAAAAGCTTTGCCTCAGATTTCACAGGCATGTGTGTGCCTCTCTCTCAGTACCCAGGCCGACGTGCCAAT
Source organism: Anthoscopus minutus (assembly GCA_013399455.1). Classification (NCBI taxonomy): domain Eukaryota; kingdom Metazoa; phylum Chordata; class Aves; order Passeriformes; family Paridae; genus Anthoscopus; species Anthoscopus minutus. The sequence goes on along the minus strand of VWYI01025523.1, from coordinate 61,501 downwards.
ATGTAGGATTAAACTTTTTCCAAGGTTGAATAAGCCACCATCTGTCTATCTTGTGTGGTGCTGTGCGCCATCCGGGAGACTTGTCCCTTAGAGCATGTTTCTACCATATGTCACTCCTGAGTGATCAGTTATGCCAAGACATTTGGGAAAAAATGACTAAGTCGAGCTGGAAAACCCTTTCTGAATTCCAGAGGAGGTGTGCCAAGCCTGTATTTGCAAATAACTTTGCATCCACTGTTTTTTGCATATATTGTGTGTAACAATAAATAATAGCCCTTACCCAAACACACATGAGGTACCGGCCTTCTACTGTCCACAAATCAGAGACTTTACAATAAGCCAAGGGATTCAAGTATGACACATCTCCAGGAAAAATACAAGAAATTTTTACAGCTACTTTTACAATTGCTAACTTAATAAAGGAAAAAAACCCAAACCCCAGATCATAAGAATATATTTCAATAAAGACTCGGCTTGTTATTTTAAAGCCACAACAAAACAGTAATTTCTTTCAGAATATTCAGCTGAAAATACCTAAGGCAACTGAATGCAAGGCTTTTTCCTAATAGTAACCATCTAACAATGACCATCTAAAGTGATCACCTAAACTGTTAAACTGCTGATACAGTTCATGCACTTAGAATTTGTCTAATAAAATGGTTCTTTAAATCTAAAATAGGATAGAGTCATATTCTATCCTATTTTAGATTTAAAGAACCATTTTATGTTCCAATTCCTCAATTATTAAATTAAAACTCAAGCTAGCATCATTCTTATGGCCAGCTCAAGGCTGCTCATTTACATAACTGACTTTCAAGGGCACTTCGTTACACAGCAATTAATATCAGCAAAAAATCTACCAGATCTGTTACCTAATGTTAAGAAAGACATTCTTGAGAACATTAAAATAAGAGAGAAATCAGTAAGTCGTGATTACAGCCTCCCTGAGTAAGATTAACATTGAAAGGCAATATATTCCTAAGGGCAACAGGAGAAATATTAAAAATGAGACGACAAATTATAGGAATTATTACATTTAGTGACAAAAGTGAGATGAGGAGCAGAGCTAAAGTCAAAAAGATAACATTGACCTTTGTGTTTTGCCTTCAGATTTTGGACAATTATTGAAAAAGCGGGAAGACATGAAACAAGGATCCATCACAGCCCACTGAAATTTGTAGAACAAAATGCACCAAAAAGCAGAAAAAATTCATGTTAGACAAAGAAAACCACTACTGAAAAAGAGTTATTATTAAAGGAAAATGAGGTAAATTATCATCTCAGAATGGATTATGGAATTTTTTTTTAATGTATCTAATTTAAACTGTCTCCTTATGCACAAAGAGTGCAACTTGCAAAGGTAAGGATGTTAGTAAAAAATTAGACTACTGAGGAAAGAATGACTCCTACTGCAACATGGACTTGCTGAATGGAAAGAAGAGAGAAAAATAAATATAGACCAACTAGGCAAATCTGGACTACTTGCCAATGTAACACACCTAATGATATTGAAGCCAGCATATTTTTTGAAAGGCTCAGCTCCTTCCTGGCCCACTCAGACAGCCTGAGGCATTCACTTGAGCCAAGAGAGACTGGAGAGGCTGGTTCTACAGCATCAACTTTCTGCTAACACTTCCCCTTCCAATAAGAAACCTTAAGGGCAATGTGCACCTGCTCTAATGTCCTCCTTGCTTCTTGCATCCACCTACAGTCCCAAATAATCTTCCTTTCAGGATGAAATATGATTAGTGTATACAACTGACCAATGCAGAGGGTTGCAAATGGAAACAAGAGAGGAGGAGGGAAATTCATCAAAGAATTAAGAAAAAATTAAGAAGGAATTAAGAAGAATTCTGCCAATTAAGAAAATTCTTATTCTGGATAAGAATTTGCACTATGAAGCTAATCAACAGCTTCTTCACAGAAGGAGCAGCCATGCAGCTTCTGCACTGGCATCTCTTGCCAGAACTACAGCAGAAACAAGAGTTTCTCTTACAGTAAAGATCATGGAGATCCATGTATATTGGTAAGGAAAAACTATGGAGCAACATAAAGGGAGAAAACATTGAAACATGGACAAAGATTAAAATTTTTCTTTCCCTTTATTTTCAGCCTGGGGAGGCTCAGGATCTGTCACCCATTTTTCCCACACCAGTGCAGACACCCAAACAGGAATCTTATCACTTTTTGTAAATATGATGCTTTTTAATTTGGTTTAAACACTAGGAGTTCCTTGGAAATTCTTGGCATACACCGGCTGTTTTCTTTTGTGTTACACTTCAAGCATGTACTAAGCCTCAACACTGTCTGTTCTTCTCACAAACTTTTTAGGGAACTCTCAAGCCTCCTGGATTTAAAAAGCTCAGGATTCCAATAATCACATGCGAACCCATTGCTCTAGGAATAAATTGACTCTGTGGCACAACTAAATGTTTCTGTTACATAAATGCAAAACTTAACTGAAACATCTGCTGATAAATAAAAGACACTTCAAAGGCAGAAACAGGGAAATTCATTTCCAGAGGATATCTCATTTAGTGGGTATGACTACAGAGACAGTGTTTAAAGACAACAAGGGCTCTTCAAGTGCAAGGCCAAACCTAAAGAGTAGTTATGTTCTCTGTCACTCATCTGCAAGTTATTTCATATATTCCCACAATCATTCATCGCAATTCATTCCCCAGTGGACACTCTGGGCCCTACTTGGCAAAACTATTTTACTTCAGAGACCATGATGTAAGGGAGAAAATACAGGTTGATGGGAAGCTATGAGATGTCACTAAATACTGCCAAGCAACCAGTCCCCTAATATAAAGTCCATTCTGCAAGAGATATGGTACTGAAACATAAAAAGAGTTTGTTTTTTAAAAATGTCATTGCAATATTAAAACAATACGCAGTCTCTTTTCTTATGAATAATCAGTACTCATAAAGTAACTCAAACAAAGACAATCTCTACATGCCATGTGAAAGTAGCTGGGTGTTACCTTTGCTAGGGATACAAAAAGACATTGTTGAGACAGAGAGAAGGCTTGCTTTTTCCAATCACAGAGATTACGCAGTTTTCCTCACATAGCTTTCCTCTTCCTCACTTCCCCCCCTCTCCTCCACACAAAACCCAAGAAAAGCTGCCATTGCTTTAGGTCAAAGGAAAAACAGGCCCAGCTGCCGTAAGCCAAACAATGTACAGGTTTGCTATCTCCCCTGCTGTTTTGGCTCGAGCTCTTCAGACTGGAAAACTCAGAAGTACGATCTCCCAAGCTCTATAAATGCCAGAACCATCTAAGAGGAAAATAGGACAAGGCCACCCCCAGGCGAGTTTGTACTAAAATCTGCTGGCTGCAAGGCAAAAATACAGTAAACATCGCATAGGGACAGACTGCTCCTCAGAAAATATTCCACAAGAACAATATAGCTTCCAAAGAAAGCCTGCACTAAGAGGACTTCTGGAGGGAAAAAAAATGCAATGTTTTAAAATCCTTGTGAGGAGTTAGCAAGCTAATGGCACACTCAACGACAAATTGTTTGACAGGCAATATGCTTTTGACATTAATCCAAAGAAGAAATGTAAAAGCGACATTGAATGTTCTCTACAAAGTGGTAACAAATTTGGTATCCTAGAATAGTTCTGCAGTTCACTATGGAAATTTTGCTTTTGTCTTAACAATTGATTACACAGAATAAAACAGGTAATAGCAAGCAATTAATCATCACTATCACCACCCTGTCTTTTTAGGAAGGGCAATTTAAGTTAAATTTTTGCAGTCCTTGAGAGATGAACTTTGTAACTGATTACAGTATGTTTTAACGTACTCTATACTGAGTCAACCTTGAAAAACAACCCAAAAACAGAAGTTGAAACATCCTTTTTCCTGTGTAGCTCCAATTTGCAGTAGCAAGAAGCTAAACAACATGCTCTCCAGCAGATGGCTGAAATAAAAAGAACACTCCTTCTGATTAATTAGGAAACAAATGAATCTGCTGTTAGCACAACAAGTTACCATCAGGAAACCTGGGTTCCCATTAAACTTTGATATTTGTGCTTTCTCTGCAACTGTGTTCAAGACCATCCTCTGATTTGTCTCTCATTTCAGAAGCAAAATGTTACACACCAGTCAATCACACACAAGCATCACACCAGCCACTGCATAACCAAAAGGGGTAGTGGCCCTTTTCACAGACAAATAACACCATGGTTTTCCTGAAAGCATCCATCACAGCAGAAACAAATCAAGGTCTCTTAGTACTGTGAGAACTGATGGGTAAAACTGCACGTCTCTTGCCAGGGTTCAGTGAGCAGTAGAGGCTCACACACACACACCCAAGCTCTCCAGCTGGTCCTGGAAACGGAAATCCCCAGAGCAGACACAGTACAAGGAGCAAGGATGTGACAGCCCAAGCAGCAGAGGCCAGCCCATGGTTCCCTGCCAAGGGAGGCTGCCAAGGATGACTGTGAACATCTCGAGTGACGGTTCAGGATAAAGTGCAGGCACTGGGGATGGAGCAGGGTGATGTCATAAAGCACATAGAACTTGCACAAAAGATGTGTGAGCACATGCACGACGAATGTGAATATAGTGTTTGCTGCTACTGAGGTGAGAGGCTTTGGGAAGAAGGAAACTGAGCTTACCTGACTCAGGAAGGTACAGATAAAAGCTCTTGCTATTGTCATTATTCCTCTGTTTCTTTGCATGAACAACTGCTTAAGGTTTTGCTGCACCAAACCTTAAAGAAAGACCATTTTAGAAGCTGGCTATGGAAAAGAACCCACCATATTTCAGGTATAAAGGACAATTTCGCCTTCTTTACTGATAATGTGTGTTCCTAAAGAAACACAATGCCTTAGTAAGAATCCAGGATTGCCAACTAACCCAGACCTCTATAATTTGGAGTATTTCTCCTACGTGCACAACTGAAGCTCTCAAACATGTTTTCTAAGCCCAAAGGAAATGATAGAGACATTTATTACAAACTAAATCTAAGTCTCCTTTTTAAAATCCAAGTAAAGGTACTATATCCTATTAAGTAATTGAGAAAGCTCAGAAACTTGAATAAGAAAACCCCAAAACAGTTCCCCACATATTAAAAAGGGGTTTCAATAATTTTTTATATATAGGAAGGCCATTTAATCATGCTAAATCACTGTATCATTAATGAATGCATTCTTCTTTATAGGCTGGTGAGAGTTGGTACTCTGGGAAATACAAGGATACACAAAAATGCAAAAGAGCATAAAAGACACTAATATTTCAAAGTGCACATATCCATTAGATCACATATACAATTACAGGGAAAAAAATTACTATTTTTGAGCCTTTACAGTCAGAAAATAGACCCACGTAAAATTTCAGCAAATAAACTTTGCCACTTCTCTTCTGTTTGCTTACGCTTTACCTGATGCCTCCTCTAAGACCTGTGTTGGAAGACACAGTGAACAATTAAACTTGTGTACCCTTCTCCCCATCACTAACAGCATTGAAAACCTCAATAATATCTTCCAATGTCTCTTCTTCTCAGGACAAAGAATCCCTGTTTCCTGTGGACAAAAGCCTTTCTACATCCTCTTGAAAATGCTGCTTTTTCCAAAATTTTCTCATCCTGTTATATTGTCTCTGAGCTGAGGGACCTGAACTGCACATGATAAAAGATACTGGTGAGCCATAAACATACAATGTAGCAAAAAGGATACTATCTCTTTAATTCTCTATTCCTTCATTAATATTTCCTAGTATTTGATTTGCTTTTCTGATGAGTGTAGACTAGTGAGCTCCTGTTTTACACTGCTGTTTATCATAACCTGGTAACTGACTCACACATGGTAACAACTCAAAACTAACCACTAAAAAGTGGAATCACCATTACTTGTTTTCCTATGTAGACCACTTTATCTGCACTGAATTTTATCCACCTTTCCACTACTCAGCCACCCAGCCATGTCAGTCACTCCTCCAGTTCTTAATGGTTCACTTCAACCTTGCTACTATCGGCAAGTTACTATGATCAGCACACTTTCTCTCTTTGTCAACAAGCTCCTTTCCAGGGTACAATTTATGGGTTGAATGCATCAACCTGTCCAACTACTCTGGTGACTGAGAACCACTCATTCCTACCTTATTCCTCCCATCTTCTACCCACATATTAGTCCATGACATGACTCTCCTTTATGCTCTGCTGCTGGCTTCTGTCTGGTACAGAAGTTGTCAAATACCTCTGAATGCCATCAAGATCTTTCTTATTCACCTATATATTCACCCAGATATTTTGAAAGGTGGTATTCCCCTTCATAAAAGAAAAGTTGACTCTTCCCACAGAGCTTGTATTCATCTTGGTAACAGGTCTGTAAATATTGCATTATGAAGTACATAGTAATCTTGTTATTGACAAATTCTACATCTTTGCAGACAACATGTAGGGGAAAAAAGTAATGGTTTTTGATTTAAAAAATTCATAAGCAAAAAAGCATATTTTTAACCCAAATATCCAGCAAATTTAAAGTAACACCTCTCTCCTTTATATAAGGCTATAGCTAAAAAGTGGCACAAGCACAACAGCAATTTCTCTCCTTGTAATTCTTCCATGAAGACAAGACTTTATTTAATCTTTTAACAATTTTTAACCTGAGGATCGAAATGAAAGCAAATACTAAAAAAAATTAAGTATTTTCCTGCTGTCTGCCAGATGTGTACAACTGCCAGCAACTGCATAGCAACAGAAAATTTTCTGAGTCAGCAAGTTACAGCTTCTCCCAAGTTTTCTCCTTGATCTTAAGCAAATTGCTACTATTCTTTACTAGATTAATTGACTAAAACTCATCCCCCTAGTGGCCCATTGTTCCTGACCATTAAGTTAATGGTGCAGGGAATAATATCTTTCCAGCCTCCTAACCGGGCTGTTTCCCACTAGCCTACCACAAAGGGCATAGGTACACCCACATGAATTCTGAAAAGATATGACAATGATTTGCAGGAGTTAGCCATGGGAAACTGATTCCACTTACTCCCATGTGTTCCTGCATTAACAATAGCCACAGCCCAACCCTTAAATTATTGTCTGAAACCTGCAATGACTCCTCTCATAAAAGTTCCCTCCTAACATTTATCCTCACACTATTTGTGACACCCTCAGCTTCTTTGATATCACCAATTCCAAACTCTTTATAGCTGGCTTATTAGTGTGAAGAGTGGCCAGAAGCTTTGAAGAGCAAGAGACACAAGATGGGTGCTGACATCCTAAATTTACATTACACCTCACACCAAATAACTACGTTGTCATCAAGCTAAGAAGACCAAGAAAACAGCACAATAGAAAATTTCAACAAAGTGTGGTTTCATCATTAAAATCTCTATTCGAGCTTTTTTGTTGGTTTCATTATACAGAGCAGCAGAGAGCTCTGTAAACAGATTTGCTTAGTTTCCGTGTCTGTTGCCAAATTTCCATCCTGTGGAACCAATTTTAAATAGAAAAAAGTGCCTCTTCCCATCCTCTGCTCCTTAGTGTCATTCTTATTAAGGATACAGAGTAAAAAAATGAATGGAAATCAACTAGTCACAGTGGGATTCAAATCCAAATGTTAACTTTTTTAATTGCCAAAAAAAATTCAGATCACTTTGATCCATAAGTCTGTCTTTCTTGCAGCTATGGAAAGTTTTTAAACAGAAGGCTGCCAACAATGACTTTGTTATAAAGTAGAGTTCACAGTTATTTTTATGGAATTTTGTCTCAGTAACTTTTAGCTCAGCAGTTCTCATGAAAATATTTCCAAACCACCAACTTGGCTAAATATTTCCAGTAAAGTAAAATAATCCCTAGCTCCTAAATACAACTCAACTTCTTTTTTTAACCTCACTTTATCCTTCAGAAAACTAGTACAGCTTTAAACATGGGAATGACAGAGTAGGGTGAAAGGAGACAAAAAAAATCGAAGAACTTCAAGCAGCCTCTCATATCTCTGGGTCATAGCAGATGCAGGACTGGAAATGGAGATGAGATTTGGGAAATAATCTCCCATTAATAGCAATAGCAAATAAAACCAGAATGAACACAGCAATTTGAAACAGTGAAGTATTTGCCTAGTGGAAAGTTCTCAAATATATTCAGCCATTGTTAGCCATTCACTGCCAGAATTTCCACACTAACACCATAAAGAACATCATAAACAGGAAAGAAAATCTGATGGGCTTTGTATTACCATTTTGTTTAGCTCTTTTGAAGAAGGACTGTAAAGGAATCATTTATTATAACCCTTTTCGTATCCGTCAGATGTTGCATGTTTTATGTAACTATAACACATTTGGCAAACTCTTCCTACCTACCCATATGCTAGGGAAAAGCTCAAACTGTGCAAAAGAAACCTTTCTTCACAAATTTCCTCATAGTGAGGAACCGCAAGCTGGAGCTAGGGCTCCAAGATCTCTCTCCATGCCCTCCTCTCTCCATGAGGACTGATACTTCTACACAACCTAGAACTCATGTATCTGCCTCCCTGGGAAGCAGAACTACCCGTCCTGTGCTCTACACACGCCAAAACAGCAGCTGCACTGGATCATTCCACACACAGACCACAACACAGATGCAGTACAACCAAGGCAAACCCTCACCCATGCCCCTACAATGGCTCTTTCAGAATCCAAGCGCCAGATGTGTTGGCCATTGCCTTCCAACTCAGTGACCAGGCCTATTCCCCAAAGCAGAATAAAAGGACCCTGACACCCATGACTCCACCACAGACTCCAGGGCAGCCAGCTGGGAATAAGAGTTGACCCCAGGGGCCAGTCCACACGGGATGCACTGTTCTGAATGCAACAACCCTTGGGTCTTTCACCTCAAGCACAAGAGGCCCCTACCTTTCATCTCAAACTCAAACCTCATTTGAAATATGTATGAGACCAAAATTTGCAAGCTCCATGGGTAGTCCTGAAACTTTTATCTTCCAGGTTTTCCCTACAGTACATAGGGAAAATGGCAGCAGCTGTGATGAGTGGGAGCTGACACCAGAATACCCCAGCAGAGGAAGGAGAGGAGCGCAAGGAGAACATGTAGGAAGCTATGGAGAAACAGAAAAGGATACACCACAAAGCACTAACAGCACAACTTGAGAGAAAAACAAACCACCCTCAAACAATGGAGCTGAAAAAGAAATGCCAGTGAGGAAGAAGATGGTGGTAAGAGTCCAGGTGCAGAAGAATGAGGGAGGCTGTTCCAGGCAACCAAAAAGGATCTTCCTACTTGGATCATCTTTAAAACATCATTTAAAATTTAGAATTTTGAGAACAGATTTGCAGAGCCAACTGATACTGCATTTCAGTCACCAGAGCTTTAACCTGCAATCTATCTATGCAATTTAAAACTGTTTTCAACTAAAAATATTTGCTAATTAAATACTTCACATAAATGTCAAACAGTTGTGTTATCTTGGCAAGTATGTGCCACAAAAAGAAACCTCACTATAAGATTCACATTTTTACTAGGTTCTACAGCGAGACTAAGCAGGAAATACCCTTTGCCTTCAAACTTGTGTGGGACTTTCCACACTGCAGATAGACCAACTACTTTACCTAGCAGGATCATCTAGTCAAGTTTTGCTGCTAGCTTAGTTTGTAAAGCTGCTTCACTACCTTTTAGAGACTCTTGAGTTGCAGAAAAAATGTCTGTAACTCAAGTATATATGCTCAGTTTAAAATTGTTATGGACTTGTGTTAACAAGAACTCGGGCAGCCTTTGATTGCAGCAAGTGTGGCAGGGTTTCTACAAGAGAAGATCGGAGGTCCCTACTCTGAAAGCATAAAGTGAGCAGTCAAGTGACCAAAGGGGGAGGCTGCAACGGGCTGTTTCATTGCACCTGTAGAAAATAATGCCAAGCTCATCCATGAAACAGGAACAGAAAAAAGATTTGAAATATTAAAAGCACTTATAATCTAGGAAAAATGTGTTTTAGTCTAGGAAATGAACCCTGCAAGGAAGTATGATGGAAGCAGGATGGGACAGAAGGCTAAGAGTAGGCTGCATGAGAGACTTGCAGGACAGAAGTTGTCCTGACTGAATAGGTTTTGTCCACTCTTACCAGTGCTTTACATTATTACTGCAAAGAAAATGGGAAGCAAATCCTTGTACCACCCTTCTGGCCCAGCTGAATGCAGCTGCAGCACTAGGTCTGAAACTGATAGGCAAAAGCAATCTTCTGTGGACAGGACAGGCAGAAATGCATTCATTTGTCAACTAAAAGGGCCTGTAACTGTCTATTACCTTGAAATCTTGCCTGTTCTTTCTGGCAGGGTACCAAGGCACTGTATATTAATGTTCAGAAACCAAACCAGGTAGACAAGCTCACAGGACAGAAAGTTAGGTTTTCTGAGTGCTAACTGATGTCATACTCAGTAAGAAGCATAGGGTTTATTTTACAAAATGTAAATTTACATATCAAATTGTTTCAAACCGCTAATAAATGCCTCCAGAAGCACAGAGTGGTTTATACACCTGAAAATTATGGAAATTAATAGACATTTCTGGGTATCAGTCTTCTGAGATTCCTGTTTTTGGCCCAGTGCTCTACAAACAGAATGCACATTGATAGAAATGAACAGATGGCCAAAACTACTCCTGCTTCACAAATATACCAGTACACTAGATGGATTACATAAAATTCTCAAACTTTCTAGATCTCTCAAGTACACTGTGTGTATTAAGCTCGCTTAGAATAGTGATAATGCAACAAGTAACTCCAGGGTTGTCATATACAAGCACAGAAAGCAAATTTACCAACTCATGACTTATTTTCAAACAGACAACTATTTAATCCTTGCAAAAGTAAGCATGAAGAATATAAATTAAATTATCTTTACAGATACACTGAATCTCTTCTCCAACCAGTTTATGATCCTGTTCCCAATAAGGCTTAAAGCTACCGATTCTTTTATGGTCTGTTTTGGGTTTCTGTGGCAAGATTTTGGTAGCAGAGGGGCTAGAGGAGTGGTTTCTCTGAGAAGCTGTCAGAAGCTTCTCCTGTGTCTGACAGAGCCAATGGCGGCTGGCTCCAAGACAGACCCACCGCTGGCCAAGGCCAAGTCTATCAGTGATGGTGTAGCACCTTTGTAATAGCATATTAAAGAAGGGAGGAAAGTCCAATTTCAGCCAGAGTGAGGAGTGAGAAGATGTGAGAGAAGCATCTCTGCAGACATGAAGGTTAGTGAAGAAGGAGGGGCGGGAGGTCCTCCAGGCACAGGAGCAGAGACAACCCAGCAGGCTGTAGTGCAGGCCATGGTGAGATAGCTGTGTCCCTGCAGCCCATGGAGGACCACTGTGGAGCAAGAGCCACCTGCAGCTCATGGTGGAATCTCAGCCCAGAGCAGGTGGATGCCCAAAAGAAGAAGGGAAGCTGTGGGAAGCCCACTCTGGAGCAGCCTCCTGGCAAGACCTGTGGATGCATGGATGCATGGACAGAGGAACCTACATTGGAGGAGCAGGAGAAGGATGTGAGGAGTCCTCCCCCTGAGAAGGAAGGAGCAGCAGAAACATGTGATGAATGGACCACAACCCCCATTCCCTCTTCTCCCGTGCCACTGAGGAGGAGATAGAGAATCCTAGGAGGAATGAAGTTGAGCCTAGAAGAAAGAAGGGGTAAGGATTGAAGATTCAGGTTTTATTTCTCATTGCCTTTTTCTGATTTGATTGGTAATTAATTACTACCCCCAAATCAGGTCTGTTTTGCACATGAGGGTAGTTACTGAATGATCTTGATTCACTTTTCTCTCAACCCATGAGCCTTTCACCCTATTTTCTCTTCCCTCTCCAGTCGAGGAGGGGAGTGGTAAAGCTTTGTGGACACCAGGCATCCAGCCAGGGTCAATCCACCCCAAAAAGTCCAAAATTACTCCAGAAAAAAGGGTCTCAGCCCTATGACTGAGGCCAGCCCCAATGAGAATCACATTCTCCTGTGTCTCGACCAGGCTGGATGGAGTTTTGGGCAACCTGGTCTAGCAACAGGCATTCCTACCCACAGTCCTTTCCAACCCAAACCATTCTATGATTCTATGACTTAACAAGCTTTTCTTTCAAGTCCTCACTGTAGATGTGTAGGAGTCAGTGCTTTGAATGCCTTCTAAAAGCAACCAACTTTTCTGAAAAGAACTCAGAATACGTCCAAGAGCTACACAATGCACTCTGGGATAGAAACACTGACAAGTCATTTCACATGTGTATTGTACACTTCTAATTAAATATTGCTAAACAAAAAGGCAAAAACAAAGAAAGCAAAATACTCAAGCAAAAATATTTTTAAAGAAAATGGTGGGAAAAAAGAATATATATACTTGTCAAACTGTCTGCAGTAACTCTAGATTTTTCTCACATGCACCTATTATGCAAATTTTCAACACAACCGTATCTCAGCCCATAAAAAATTCTCCCTTTACACTTGACATACTATAATGATTATTTGATACACATATATGACCAATATTCTGCATAGTACATCACATATATTGTACACTTCCCCCTACTCTGCTCCCAAAGACCTTTTCCAGTAAGGCAGTCACAGCACCACCTCATGACTTGTACATTTTATTAATCTGTGGTGAAAAAAGCTGAATGCAAACACAATCATTTTAACTGTCCACATTCCTACAATTTTGACAGTGTGTCCTAATGCATCCCTTCAAAACATCAAAAGTGTATTCATGCTTCTTTAAAAGGTACATGTCAAATTGGTTTGGTTATGGTATTCAGTACATAGGTAATGCTACACATGCATGTAGAATGTCACATATGACTTAGTGGAGACTGTCAGGTGTCACATGTTGCAACTCCTACCCTCCAAGGAAGAAAGGAACATGTATTTACAGCTGCGTCCAGAGCTGAACTCTTCTTTGAGACAGAGAAGAAAAATTACAGTCGACTGAAAAAGTAGAATGAAAGGAATTTACCAATTATGTGCCTAATCATCCCCTTTGTAGCTGCATTAAGGCAGTTTCAGGCGCAGGGAGCACAGCATGCTGTGACAACCCCATCCACTACGTCACGATACTTCATCACGTTTCTAAGTTCTGCAGCTTATGCAACCTCCTAAATCTTCTGCATAATACTTACTCATCCAGCTGGAGAAAACACAAATAATCTAAAGAACCAATAATATACATAATTTACATAACATGCCCTGCAAAACAGAACTGAGGAACCAGCCTAATGAATTACAGCAAGACTGAGGCTGCGAGGGGTCTGAGTCCCCAGCTGGCTGCGCAGGGCACTCTGCATCGCGTGTGCTCCTCTGAGACACAGACAGAGCACCTACCTGCACAGGCAGTACCTGCTCGACTTGTCAGGCTTCAGATTTAGTTAATGTCACACCATCCACACTGTTTTTTAGTATTTGCCTCACACCACCTATTGCCACTGACTGCTGGGGGAATGGTAACTCCATTTGACTGAGAGACAGTGAGTGAACCAACAGCAGAGTCACCTGTGACACTGAGGGAGTGACAGTCACTAGGAATAGAAGGAATCAAACCACACAGGTGAAAAGAAGTAGTTTTCCTGTACATGTAGCATCTTCTCTTAACTGGCCTCATCTTAAAGAGCTTCACTTTTAAAACCACCCTAACATGAAAAGTGATTAATTGGTAACCGCATCTGAGTTTCTCAGGATCTTATAAAAATCTAAAACATAGATCTTCAAATTATACCAGGTCCTAGAAGATCAGAGCTCCATCTGAATTATTTTAACCTACTAATAAGACTTTATCTTATCACATCATTTTTATGTTTGTCTTTTCTGATGTTCATTTAACAACTTGCATTATTTTGATGTTCATTTAACAAACAGGTCCAGGCAGCTACTTTCCTTTTCCTGTCACCAGGCTTCTGCTAAGCAGCAGGGGTAAAATCATTACAATACAATAAGGAAACAGAAGTTACTAGACAGATTTCAGCAGCTTTAGTATACGGAACTGCTTGCAATTTAGTCAGTGGTTAAGACTGATTATGATAATTTAACTGTTGCTGTTATACCAACACAACTCCCAGTGATAGAAACATCTATGACATGGAGAGTCAAGTGAGGGAGAAGGGGCAAGAACAGAAAAAATGTGAAAATCCCAAGAAAAAGGGAAAACAGCAGATTCAAAAAGCTTTGGAAACTGCAAATGCAGGCAGTGAACTGAAAACGTATTTTATAAAAACACAGACTGTTTCTCCAGACAGCTAAATATTTCTGTTAATGGATAACACTTCCTTAATATGTAATTTCTACATGGTAACACTGAAATAAGGAAAAGGGGGAGGGGGGGAAGCAAGCATCATATACAAAAATTGTCAATTTCTGTCGACAGCCATCTTTTCCTTCTCTGGTCTGTTTTGGAGCATCCACAGCATGAAATAGAAAGAAGCCTGTAACTAGAAGCTTAAATATGACAGGATACAGACACTTGCCTTCCGTGCACACTGTCATTGTGAATTAGGCATGAGTTGACAAGCTAAAGACCTGGCTTGCAGTCTCATCATTCAATCATCCATCCAATCTCATCAATTGAGCAAGGCAGTAACACATGTCCCCTCCAGCTTAAATGACAGCAAAACTGTAGGTTGTAATCACAGGTCATCTTCAAACGACACTTACCATTAAGGATGGTTTTGTTCCGAATCAATTTTTATTGAGAATTATCTAATACAATACTTCTCTTTCCTTCTTTTAAGTCTTGCATTTAATACTGTTTAGAAGAATATTTCAAAATTATAATTTCATCATTTTCTAGGAATAAGAGAGCAGTAAATAACATTAAGTAGAATTCAAAATTAGCCATTTGCAGTCCAAAACCTCTGACAAAAATAATATCACCTAGATGAACTTCCACAACTGAATATTTTGTTAGTGTTAAACTATGGTGTGTTAGTTACAGTCTAGACTATTTTAACCATATAGAAGCTGTCTCAAATTACTTAGACATAAAAATTTGAAAAAGAAATATGTAAATGACATTAAGTATCCTTAAAAATAAAGTTCCACATTTACACATAGCATCTAATGTTTTCCTAATACATAAAATGCATCCTTTTTCTAAATTTATCAAATCAAGATTTTGTTCTTTATTTCTCTTCTACAAGAGTTGTCCTCTCTTTTCATGGACCTTGAGCAGCATTCTGGACTAAGTCAGCTGAGCGTGACTTGAAAGGATGCTGATGGAGCCAATGGAAAAACAACAGGAAGAAAAGTTGTATTTCTGTATAGGGTATAGAAGGGGTAGAAGTAAAGTGAGAATCGCTACTTCAGAGAGAGGACAGGCTCATCTGGAGCTCATTTACCAGTTTTTAAATACCAAGATTTCCTTAATAAAAAAGGGTCATATCCAAAAGACACCATAGCAGCATCTCTAATTTTCAACTAGTCAGAGAAATATAATCAAATCTCTATTAACATAATTTGCTTTGTGATAGTTTAGAACAACTGAGGATCGGCCTTGCAGATAACTGGAAATGTTTGTTTGTTCTCTTACATCGCTAGACAGGATGTGCACATTTCCCAAATTTTACCAAGATTAAATGAAATTCTAACCACCTGGCACAGATACTTCATCACAAGTTTATTTTTCTCCATGGCATCCTCACCACCTTCCCAAGCATATCAATCTCAAACATTTGAAAACAGCTACAGAAAGCATGGGAATAGACTTCTGTGACAGCATATAAACACTACCAAAAATACACTTAATTATCAGAAAATGCATTTTAAGATTTGCACCTAGTGAATGGTTAGACATACCATTTTTCCATCACTCTGACAGAAACGTGTTTATCCAAGCCAAAGGTAAGGAAGAGCTTTTAGATAAGGATATATCATAGGCTCATAAAATAGCTTGTATTGGAAGGGACCCTTAGAGGTCATCTGGTCCAATTCCCCTGCTACGGGCAGGGACATCTTCAGCCAAATCAGGTTGCACAGAATCCCATCCAACCTGGCCTTAGATGTTTTAAGGGCTGGGGCATTCATCACCTCTTTTAGCAACCTCTGCCAGCATTTTACCACCCTGAGAAGTAAAAAACCTCTTTCTTATATCTGATCTAAACTGTCCCTCCTTCTATTTAAAACCATTCCCCCTTGTCCTGTCACTACAGACTTTTGTAAAAGGTCCCTCTCCAGCTCTCTTGCAGGCCCCTTCAAGTACTGGAAGGCTGCTCTAAGGTCTTCCTAGAATTTTCTCCAGGTGGAATAGCCCCAGCTCTCTCAGCCTATCTCCATTGGAGAGGAGCTCCAGCCCTCTGAGCATCTTCATAGCCCTCCTCTGGATTTACTCCAACAGGTCCATGTTCTTATGCTGGGGACCCCAAAGCTGAACCCAATACTCCAGGTGGGGTCTCACAAGAGCAGAATAGAGTATAGCTACCTGTATGTATAAACACACACAGACAGTTTTCAAAAAAAAGTCAAAATGATTGCTATTATATTTTAAACAATTCATATTTTCACTTCAGTGATGTTATAATGATAATATGGTATAATGTGATATATATGATATAATACGATCATGTTTCCCAAAAATTAGTGTACCAGAACTGATGGAGATCCTGAAATGATCATACAATCCAGGCCCTCTGCTAGTTCTCCCATCCAGCCTGTATGCATCCCTTGCAGCTGATCCTTGAGCAAAAAGCCTAAATTTCAAAGGATTTTCAACAAAATATTTCTGTTGTTTCCACAGCTGAGTATTGGGAGATACAACATACAGCTAATTATTTACTCTCTCTAGGTTTGTATCAAGTACACTTAGCTTCGGTTTGTGCAGAAAGATCAGTGTGGCAAACAGTTCAGTCAAGGAAGAGTTCTTATACCAAAAATGACACTAAAAATTATTTTAAATAATAAAAGTTAGAAGACAAGGAACAGTTTGAAGCTCAACTTTCTTTCTATTAGAAGAGGTTTAGGCAGCAACTTGATTATTCCAAAAGCTTTAAAAAAAACCAAGAGGGTAAGTTCACACAGAACAAATCAAGTATTTTGGGATAATGACAACAGACTTGGTCATTTGTATTTATTTTTCTTCAAGCTCTAACTCATACTACATAACCTCAAAGTTACCTTTTTATTCAATCTTTGGCCAAATACACTTTCTTTCCTCAAAGAGATAAAGTATTTTCATTACAGTTTTCAAGTTGGGGACAATATCAGCTTATTGATTTTATCAAAAAAGGAAACTCCTAAGGTTTAAAAAAACAACTTGTAAAATTAATCCAGATGCCCAAGAAGAACAATAAAACTAAAAAGGGAGGGTCCATGAGAAATGAGCAATCATAAAAATGCTACTTTTGGCACATTCTTGATGACAGCAAGCTTCACTAAAGCCCTGAGGAATAGCAAATATTTTGTAATTTCTTTCCAGTCATTTCTTTATAATTAACTTAAAATGTGAATGGGAGGCTTCCACTATCAGAGCTGCCTGCTCCTGTGTGAAGCCCACATATGCAACCAGATACCAGAAATGGTTGTGTTCCCCACCACCTTGCTACACTGGTATGGAAGCCTTTACACTGGTGGTTCTTGTGGTGTAACACTTTTTAGAAGCAGTGAAAGATCTGCTGAGTGTCAGATAAGAAGAAGAATGTTACCCATAACAGCTCCAGCCGCTCATGAAACACAGTCTCCCCATATGACAAAGCAAATCCAAAAGTCAGAAGGCACACAAGGTATGTGTTAGGCAGGTCTTTGTAGAACCTTCCCACAAGTGAGGATCCTGTAGCAATGTTAAAAAAAAAGGGAACTCAACTTTGCAACTGGCTAAAGAAAGAGTAACCTTGAACCTACATGCCACACCCAATAACTTTTTTTTCTGAGACAGTGCTTAATTAGATGGATTTCATGTTCAAGGTGGCAGACTGGCAGTAATGAAATGTGAACTTTCCCACTTCTCTTCAAAATCTCAAGCAACAACACAGGGAACTTCTCACACTGTCCAGTTCAATTTCCTTCTCACTTAATTATAGATCAAGAGTAATGCCACTACAATTAATTAAGTTACATCAGAGGCTGACAAGAGAAGTAGCAGTCTGTCTACAGCATGACACAAGGGAAAGACAGCTGTTCTCCCACCGAGGCCATTCATTTTTAGCCTCAAAGAACATTAGCCCATTACAACTGCACTAATGACCAGAGGCATTCAATCAAAGAGCAATTAAAGTTCTGTAAAATTCAAGTCCTGAAGTCCAATCCTACTTTTTAGAAAAGTACCTTAATGAACAATGTGAAGACAAGCCTCACAGCAGAGCTCTCCATCCTTCCTTTTTAAACTGACACAAGAGCCACAAGCAGAGGAACAGAGGGACAGCCTGCAAGGACACCGCTGCTGGAGAAGAGTTCCCCAGTGTGGTTGGTCCTTCTCACCAGGGCTCCTGCTTCTAGCATTCCATTTAGCAAACACACAACATTTGCTGGACAAAATGAGGATACCCCCTTTTTTAATTTTTTTTTCATTTGTATTTTATTTGCTCCTCTACAGCCATAGTACCAACTTCATATTTAATTCCCCATTTTCATTGCAGAAGAAACAAAATGCTCTGGTAAACTAACCCCAGTGTACAACATCCACTACAGAACCAAGCAAGACATAAGGTGAGTTTTCAGGCCTGGACTGAGTGTGAATAACTACAGGTGAAAGTCACCTATAACCAAGATTCCTTTATCTCTGAATATTTTTTAATGGTATCTATACTTTTCCAGTCATTTGCCACTCCTGTCTTCAAGTTCTGGTTTATCCATCAGTTTCTCCACATTCACCTCAGACCTTTACCATTCTCTCAGTTAATCTCTTCCTTACATTGCTCTGCTCATTTTCCTATCACTTACTGCCTCTCTTTAGTTCTTCAATACACAGAGCAGCTCCATGGTGTCTCTCTCTCGAGTCACCACCTCATTCACATTTAACTAACAGCAGAATGAACCTAATTCTTACCCAGTCATGGACAAGTCACTGCAGAGTACTCAGAGACTGATCCTAGTTTTACAAGCAGAGTGCAAACTGGCACTAGGACAACTGACCTGGTGCACGGGAGGGGAAGAGAAGCAAGACAAGCAGGGAGGGCAGATACAACCTATATTCTTTTGGGGACTCTCTCTGTACTGCACAGGTGTTGCAGCTCATTGAGGGAAGCAGAATGCGAACAAGAATCCTGGTGCTTCAGAGACTTCCAGAGAAAGGCTACTCAACTACTGGAATGCAGCTGAATAAAAAACCAGAATGCATAGGAGACACAATTTCTACTGGAAATACAGATTATATGTCAGAGGACTAAGAAAATGGCATGGCCTGCATTACAGCAGATATCGTTTTAATACTTAAAAATTAGTGTACTTTTACTGTCATTTGGAAAAATGAATTTGAGGTGACCAGCACATGACTTTGTATGATTGAGGACAAAAAGCTGAGCTGCACAAATCTGAAGAAGTCACCTTTACAGTGCAGTGGCTGCTGCAAACCTGATCTGCAGGGTGGGTCGGCATTTTCCAAGGAAACGCAGGGATAGTCAGTTCCTCCCTGCATTGCATTTACATCAAAAAGTCACAACCTCAACATGAGGCAGTAACTTTAAGTCAGTACCCAAAAGGCACTGTGGAACCTTCTGTTTGTACTTCAGTATTCCTTCTCCCATTGCTGCAGTCATAGAAGATAGAGACACACCCCTGGATCTGATCCATCCAAAACCACATGGATCCTCTATATTCCTAACAATGTTTATTACATTTTGATGTGATCACCCTCAATAAACACAAGAACAAAGACAATTTACTTACTAGCCCATGTGACAGATGTACAGAAGGCTGTTTTAACCAGCCATTCCAGATCAATTTCCACTTTTTATATGACAGCATGTGTTGTTGTTGTTATTTACTGGGAGTAAGCACACAGGTAACTGGATAACTTTACAGCAACATGTTTGCATTTTTTTTTTCTTTCTTCGTCTAAGTCTCAGGCAATGTTTCTTTCTGCATTTATCCTGATGGCTTAAAGTGAAATAATTCTACTAGCCTAGCCATTTCCTCTGCTAAACAGCAGAAATCCAAGGGTTTCTGGATTCAGCAAGTTTGAGAACCACAGGCACTGGCAAGTCACAGTTCCCTGCAGCATAAAGTTGGCAAATAGCAGGAGGAAGAGTTAGCAGCAATGTATCTTTTCAGCAGCATCCCAAGTACCTTACATGGAAGCCTGGCCTCACTGAACTCATTGACCAGCATTTTAGAAAACAACTCAAAAAAAAAGGGGGATGTATTTACATGTGTTTTAAGTCAGTTATAAAAAAATGCCATTCATTTCAATTATACAATATGGTAGGTACAATTATTTCTCCACAGTTATTCTTCACATCACTCTTCCCTCAACTTTCTCCCAAACCCAGGTACTTCCAGTTGTTGATACAATTAAACAACCATTTTTATAGAACTGGTCTCATAGTAGGTAATCTATAAAGGCTCCATGCTTCTAAACAGGTTCTTTTATTGTTATTTTTCTTATAAATTCCTCCTGCTGCCTCCTGCAGGTTTTTTACATGCAGACAGGACCTAGGACCCTTGGAGGGACACTCTCCCCGAACAACTGAGAGCTCTGTGCTCACATACATCTGGGGCAGATTGAGATCACAGAACACAAAGGTGCTCCCAAAGTACCAATGGTGTGATTCAAATATCAAGAAACCATCCTTTAAGTACGGTTTCTTTTCCTAAACAAGACACTTCCAAATAAAACATACTGTGATAGCTCCGCTGGATGAAACACTGGCTTCAGCAGCAGTGCTTGTTTGAGAGATTCCACTCCATCTGCCCCTCCATTCCCAGCCCACAGGCTGCTGACAATTCCTCTTCTTCCCGCACTCCAGTCAAGCTTCCACAACCACTTGCAGGGCTGTGATTGTCAAACTGCACGGCTGGAAGGATCTGCATTAACAGTAACTCCCTTCCTATTCCCACTGGGATGTTTAGTCTAAATCCAGACCCTTTCAGTAACCCACTTTGAAGCGCAGCACTGCAACATCTGTCCTGGCACAGCCCCAGCCATGGTCAATCACCACATGTCAACTCTTCCCTCTAAGACAGTCATGAATGTCTCTCACCACTGAGACAACACTGATCATCTTCTTTCCTAAATTTCTGCTCAGAAATACTTCTAACTGGTTTTCTGCATCTGAAAAGCTTTCTAGACCAAATAACCAGTCCAAAGCAGATTATCAGCATGGAAAATTTCCAATCAAATTTCCAGCTCGTACTTGAAAAAGCTACAAAAAACTGAAATAGTGTTAATTAACTGAAAACAACAGGCAACCTCAGCTATGAATACTCAGTCTTTTATAATTTGAGCATATTATACTAATTTTTATTCAACATAGTTTTAATTTTTGCGCTTTTATTCTCCTGAAGATCACTAGAAAGTGTTTTCTGCAGTTTAATGTTATAGACATCTTTTATCTAGAAAGTATTCTCTCAAACTAATTGATACCAGTCCTAAGGGCACAGAAAGTAAAGTACTAAGCATAAGCAGAAGACTCAAGCTCTTTTCCCAAACAACCTAGTTACTTTTATTAAAGCACTAAGGTCTTATGCATCATGACAGTACAAGGAGTGATCTACAAAAATGAAAGATAAGAAATTCTATTCAAGAGACTAATTTGCTCCTCTTGTTGAATGCATACTTTTACATCTGCTCCAACAAAAGGGAAAGCAACCATTCAGATCTTCTTTTCTGGTTAATTTCAAATCTTTTGCGGGGGAGAAATAAATAACATTGCAGTTATCCTCCAGAAATAAAAGAATGGAAACTCAAAACCTCCACCTCTTACCATCAGCTTCACAGTCTTAACTACTGCCTTTCTCTTCATAACATCTCCAGACTTTAGACAGACATTTCAAGGAAATACAAGAAAATCTGTTACCATCCTACCATGAATTAAATGAGAGGACATCCCAGTCTGAGCAGAACATCCAGAAAGCAACTCCAGCCTCTGCAAATTTATGCAAAATAATTTCCAGGGAATGTTGCTGTAGATTAGAACACAGCACTAATATGCTTTTGGACTACTCTGGACAACAGAGTTAGTCGTAGTAGTTTTGCAGAAGAGTCTTCCACTCCAGGTTCAAAAAACACACCACAGAAAGAGTGTTTATCAGATTACATGCAAGCTTTTACTCAGCTATTCAGCAATGAGGGACACACCTCTAGTAGGGATTGCCAGTTTGAGGCAAACATCAGCAGCGTCGGACAACACCCCAATCACCTCCAGTGTTATGTGGTAGATGAATGATGTCTTTCTGAACAAAGGCAATAAAAGGGACTCTCTAAGAGCTCATCTTTCACAGTTCCAGCAGAGTAGTGACGTTAGCAGCATATGTGATTTTAAATACAATGTCTATTATTTCACAAATAGTTAAAAAAATAGTTCTCACTGTTAAATCTTTCCTTTAAAACCACAGATGGAACCACAAGAAGTGAGCTTGTCCAAACTCTTTTACACTAACTCCCACTCCACTCTAAAATGCAGCCCACAGAGGATGTCTTTAATGCTGTGTAACAGTTCTTTTTCTCCACTCCAGAAAAGTTCTGCAGGTAACTGAAGAAGTCTTTTTCTGCAGAAAACTGAATAGGGTTTTGGTACCTTTACAGAACCTGACATTTACATGTTATGTCTGCTACAAATTCTTCAAGTTAGCTACTCTAAAGCACCCTATATGCAGAGGAACAACTTAATGCTGAGCCAAACTGCTATTCCTCTTCAGAATGAGGATCAGAACTTTAGTTCCATGTTTTGGTCTATTCACACCCTGCTCTGGTAAAAAGCATTAGCAGAGCAGAAATGCTGAGGAGTATCTGGCTCTTCTGGGGGAAAAAAACCAACAGAGATAAAGATCTAATATTCTGTAAAATAAAAGTTTGCATACTGTTCATATTGTTGTCACATATTACAGCACAAATCTGTGCAGCAAACTAGCATAAAAAACATTTTATCACAGAAAAAAGTAGCTTCTAAAACAGATACAGATGAAGCCTACTATAAAATGTTGTGTCATGGTGAAGTCCGAGTTCCTTATGCTACAGATCTAAAACAAATATGTTTGTGTTTGAGGTCAGCTCTCAAACTCAAAAATAAGTTTGAATTTTTTAAGAATTATTATACATTTGGACTTCTGGATTCTTCAGTTATCTATTATTAGGTGGAGTTTAGTTGTCAAGACAACAGTTTCCACTTTTATGAAATGCTTGAACAGTCAGCAAAATATAACAGTCAATATCAAAAGGTCACCAGATTGGTCATGTCTACAGCCAGGAAATAAGAATATCTCCTGAGGGTAAGGCCAGGCTGCCACTAGAACAGTGGTAATTAAGCACAAGGAGACCTGGATACTTCTGAATAAGCCACCCAGTGGAAACAGAAGGATTCAAGAAGCAATCTACCCTACACAAGATCTGCTGCCCTGCTACGCTTTTGTGCAGTGCATTACTACAGTGGCCACTCCAAAGCATGTGTAACATAACTGATTAAAGTACATGTTTAAATAGAGAAAAATTGGCTTTTACATACCAGAGATATCTTAGGATACAGCAAAAAACACTCCAAAAAACATCATAATGCAATGAATTCCTGTTACTCAAGAACTGACAGTCAAAGGAACACAGCCGTACTGAACATATTCCACTGCAGAAACGTGAGGGAGAAAGGAACATGCTCCCAAAATTAGGTCAAGCCTGATATCAAGAAAAATGTGATTAGACACCTAGAATTCTTTTTCATTTTTCTTTTGGCTTTGACTATGTGATATAAGCATGATAGTGATAAATATATTGCAACAGGAGCAACACCCAAAATCTGTAACTCAGAAGCTTTCTGTATGCCCACAAGCCACTACTGGGAAACTCTACCAATATGCAGTTTAGTTTTTGTAAAACCAAGTACCTTAGGATCACATCGATTTCCCTCATACTTTTTCCCCTCACAGTAATTATTTTGTATCAAAAAAATTTAAAAAAATTCACAAAAAAAAAACCAGACACAGCAGACCAACTTAAATAATGTGATATCCTCCTAAAAGTCCCAGACTTGGAGTCCTCACTGTGTGACTGTGTATACACAGATAAAACAACATACAACTCCTCAGCAGGCAGGTGTAACGTGCTCCCTCTTACCACTCACCTTCAGCTTTACATGAGCCATAGGTTGAGACGACAGCAGAATCATCTTCCCAAAGCATTTTCCTATCCAACTGTTGTTCATTCAGCACAGGGGAAAAGGACAGAGGGAAGGATACTCAAGGGCAACTGCACATAGAATACTCTAAAGGACAGAGAGTCAGCCAGCACTAGTCTCTGCACTTTAAAAATCCATGTGACTAATTTTCTTCTTTATATATAATTTATGTCTCCATGCATACACAGCTCCCCTACACAGTCATCTCCTGCCTTTTATTTCCTTGTCTCTCTAAATAGACACTTGCTTTAACTTGAGAGAAAGTAACTGTACCCTAACCCCAACCTTAGCCACAATCTTTCCTCTCCGATGGTATGCTTCATAAATACTAGGAGTACTTGCTATATTTTTCTATGTAAACGATTTGTTTTATTCTCCTCTGTATTGCTAAATTGTACCCCCTCCTCCTATGTTAATGGTTTGTTCTGTTTCCCCCCTATGGTTTGTCCCTAAGTTGTATCCTCCCACCTACTTCCCAATCCACCCTGGTACCTGACCCTTGTTCCCAAGAGTTCCCTTTTCCACCTCCCACTACCTGTCAATCCCCTGTTATTCCAAGTCCCGTTGGTTCATGTGAACTGTTCTGTACCCATGTTCCCTTACTGGCCCATGAATTGTAAACCCCGCCTTGTGCTCCTCCCCAGTTTTCCTCCTACTGGTTGAAGTTTTGTACACGCCCCTTGAACCTCCTCCAGATAAAATTCTGTGCACAGAGGTGCTTGCTGCTCTTCTAGCCCTGATCCCTCCAGCAGTGATAAACCCTCACATGCTGGAACCTCGTATAGAGAGCCTCCTCCGTTCCCCTTCACCCGATCCCTGACACTGGAATATACTCCACTCCTGAGCAAGTGGCTCAAAAGGTCCTGCCTTCAGTAGATTCCGTGCCGAGGCAGCTCCCCACACCTGGCAGTGTGCTGATGTCCATTTGAGCCAGCCCCAGCTCCAGTGAACTGAGTCAGTACTTAGAACATTTATTTTGTTGCAAGAACAGCTGGGAATAAACTACCTGAAAGTATGGATATTAGCCCTTGTTAACTCAGTTTGCCGGGAACCAGAATAGCTCACTGGCAGGAAAAGTCAGTGGGGAGGGAAAGGCAAGGAGAGAAAGGAAGAACAGAACGCCAATCAATATACAAATAACCTCCTCAATGTGTCATCCCAAGGGATACGTGGGGAAGTTGTCTGGCAAACTAGAAAATAGTCCTCTTGGACAACAGGCACTTTTGTCAAATTAGCATTTCCTGGGATCTGAGAGTATTGTTGCCTCCATACCGTTTGTCAAATTAGCATTTCCCGGGATTTGAGAGAATAGTTGCCTCCATACCTAAGTCGGAACAGTTCCTCAGCTCAGTGAAGGCATCAGACACTCCTTTGCCAGATTTAAATTTTCTGACCTTTCTTTTTCAGGTGTTATGCTTTTCTTTTTATTGCACAGGTTATTTTCAACATATGGAAAAGTAACCTCTCTAATTTCTGAACCAATCATGTCTTTGCATTAAACTGGGCCAGTGATAATCTATTCAGAAATGTTTCTTTTCCTTTAGGTTTCTATATTTACTTTCAACCACAGGTTGAAACCTACGCATCATAAGGAAGCCTGGGTTGTTGTTGTTCTTAATTACCATTTCATATTAAGACTTACTGAATACATTTTTCTTTTTTATTGTTGTTAATGGTCATTGCTTCTTTCAATATCTTTGATAATACATTGTAAACACCATAAAAAATTCAGCATTTCAACATTTGACATTGCATTGGTTTTGATACTTAACAATAAAACAAGGTTCTTAGATTGCTCAAAATATACCAATTCCTAAGTATGAGCAATAAACCATATTGTCACATGACAAATCCCTGTGGTCCTGGTTTTAGAAGAGAATTTTTTTTTTTTCCTTTTGAGAAGTTAATCATATTGTTTTTATCCCACATAACATAAAGAAAGTCAACAAGGTCTGTGAACACTGCCAAAATTACACTGACAACATTTCCCTTTTAAATAGCCACAATCAAAAGATTACCTATGTGGTGAGATCCCCTTACTAACCTTAAATAAAAGCAGATTTTTTTTTCTTACATGCACCCCAAATCCTAAAGCACCGAGATGAGAGTTCCTAAAGCTTTGTACAGCATAAATCTTGATGTGTTCAATAGGTCTCCTCACATCAAGAGGACTTATATTTGCACAGACACAATATGCAGTCACTTAAAACATAAGGACATTTTCCCCCTCACAGACATGAACAGAAGTTCAAATTTGAATATATCCCACACTTTCAGTTACAAACACAGACTTGGGTATAAAAGGAGAATCCGTATTGAGAGTAGTCAACACGTTTTCTTGGTTATAATCTCACTTGAAAACCGTTCTCTTGCCAATGAACATAGCCAGCCATCAGTATCAGCACAGGGCTCCTGCAGAGTTAGTACCAGTAAATTTGCTTTCCTGAAAATCATATCTGGGAAGCACTTAATTTAACCTCAGTCATCTGGTAAGCTAGAAAGAACTGAGAAAGGATGAAAGTCATGTTTCATAGAAAATTAAAATAAAATACACAAAAAGTACTTATCAGGGAAAACACTTTACAGTATATTTGTTGATTATCACATTTCCATCTCTTCTACTCACCCTGTTTTCTTGACAACTGTTAACCTACAGTTAGGAACAGGAAGAGGCCACTGGAGAATTTTGTATTCTCTTTTTTAATGCAGAACTCAAACCACAGGACCAAACTATTCTTTTGCAATGAAATAAGCATTGCCTGTTAACAATTCATGTCTGACCCCTTTTGTAGTTTTTAATGAAAATGAGAGAAAAGTTGGTGGAAAACATGTGGCAAAGTTTGCCACTTTTCTGCCATCACAGCAATATTTCTTGCAGTAGAAGGATGACATAAAGCATCCATCCTATACATACTCAAGAAGGCTATTTAAATATTCACAAAGTCAAATTCATACCTGGAAAATTACTAAGCCAAGATTCCCAAAGTTTGTAGAAATGGATTGAGAAATAGTCTGAACCATGACGAGAAGATCTAGAAGTCATCTTGGTGGTTCTAGGTGACAGATGATAGTCAAGACCAGTGTGCTGGTTTCGGCTGGACTAGAGTTAATTTTCTTCACAGCAGCTGGTATGGGGCTGTGGGCTTGATTTGTGATGAACACAGTGTTGATAATATAGAGATGTTTTTGTTGCTGCTGAGCAGAGCTTACACAGACCCAAGGCCTTTTCTGCTTTTTGTACTGCCATGCTGGCAAGAACATTGTGGGTGCTTGGGAGGAGACACAGCCAGGACTGGTGACTCAAACTGACCAAAGGGATTCCAGACCACATGGCTTCATGTTCACTAGAGGAAGTGGGGGAAGAAGGAGGAAGGGGAGGACATTTGGAGTGATGGTGCTTGTCTTCCCCAGTCACCATTGCATGTGAGGAGGCCCTACTGTTCTGGAGATGGCTGAATACCTGTCTGCCCATGGGAACCAGTGAAATCATTCGGGTTTTGCTTTGCCTGTATGGACAGCTTTCGTTTTCATTAAACTGTCTTGACCTCAACCCACAAGTTCTTCAGCTTTTACCCTTCTGATTCTCTCCCCAGTCTCAGGAAAGAGCGAGGGGCTTTTTGGGGTTAAACCATGACAACCAGCCAGTTTAATTAAATAATAAGGGACAGGAAACAGAGTCTTATTCCTTCCTTAAACTTTTGAGATAGCATGCATCCAGGAGCTGCTCATGCAAAAATAATAACTGCAAGTAAATTTTTTTTGTAAAATTATTAGAAGCCTCTGCAATATATACTCCATGTTGGGTTTTTTGTTGGGGTTTTTTATGTCCTTGCCACAGTTCAGAGTGGATTTAAATTAGTCATGAACTTTCACTTCAACTTTTCTATATGCTTATCATAAGCATATTTGAGTTTTGCATTATCCACATTTCTCTACCACATTTTATCAGTAATTTTCCATTGTATGGGACACTGTATTTGTACCATTTGCCTTTTACAGTGTCTCTAAAAAGATGATGTAAAACAGGAATAAAATGCATAACTTTTTTATTTAATGTTAACAGATAAAATTATGTTTTCAGGCAGGTATCATCATGAATAATTGCTGAACAATTATTCTTAATTACAAAAAATGAAAAAAAATATTTAATGATCAGCATTTTGCAGGACTATTTGACACTACAAAGGGAATACAGTGTACACACCATAGCCACAAAACCAGTACAGAGAAGACTGCACAAGGGTACTCATCCCCCTTTAATCAAACTCTAATCTGATGGGTTTACATTCTGACATAGTTTTGGTGAACATAGACATACCTAATTAAAACATGACTTGTTTATCCAGCAGCACATAAGGTTTTGACTGTAGAAGTGATGTTCACAAAATAAATGCACCCTGTAGTATGTAATTTGCTTTGATATGAAAAATCTTGAACAAAAAAATTATACTGTGCCAGCAATCAGACAGCTAAAATGAAATGTAAAAGGTGGCTAATTGCTTCAGCAATAAATAGCAAGTACTTGAAAATAAAGTCAGTGTTTCAGTATCGTCTAGTAGGTCAGACTTTGATGTAATAACTCATTCCTGAAGTTAGACATTGAGCCCATCCTTAATTCTGTATTC
Organism: Anthoscopus minutus; assembly: GCA_013399455.1. Classification (NCBI taxonomy): domain Eukaryota; kingdom Metazoa; phylum Chordata; class Aves; order Passeriformes; family Paridae; genus Anthoscopus; species Anthoscopus minutus. The sequence continues at coordinate 32,675 of VWYI01025523.1, read as the reverse complement.
CAGGTTTAGCCCCTGCTGACCCAAGTTGAAATGCACCTGCTGGATTTGACAGCATTCAGCCCTGTCACATGTTCAAGCTCACCAAAGAAACCGGCAAAAGTCAAAGTCAGTCTTTTCCACTTCTTTTCTAAGCTTTTTTTTTTCAAATTTAAGTAGCATAAAGGCTATACCACAAAACAGTGCCAAACAGAAACCACTCAGCATAAGGACTTTAAGATATCTATGTAGATCCCTTTTTTTTCCCCTTATTCTGAATATCCAGTAGGACCAATACCACTGTGAGATCCAAGCTTCTCTCCCCACAGAAATAATTCCAGAAATAATTCCAGAAAGAGGTACCACCAATTCTACATTCCCTTTTTTATCATTATGTGGTAAAACACTACCTTAGTATACATAAACTAAATTGGATAAGACAGTACAATTTTATGTTAATTACTTCAGTAGCTGTCAAGCACATAACTTTCTTTAGAAACACAGCACTTCTGCATCACTGGACAAGAATATTTAACAACAAGGAAAACATACTCATCAACATATATGAAGTGCTGAAAGAAGGAAAAACACTTAGATAACAGAACAAAGATCTGACATTGCCACTGCTATGCCCTTCAGAAGCAAAATCTCATTTGGTTTTCTGTTAGTCTCAATTCTAAGTGAACAGAAACATCAAGTGGGTTCAAAATTATTCTGTACAAATCTCCTTCTGTTAAGGAATTAGCAGCAGGTAAAAGAGTTAGGTTTCTGTACATGTATCTGTAAAAAGATAAGAAAATATTAGTATTTCTGGCTACAGAGTTGGACAAAACATATCCAGCACACAGATAAATCAGGAAGATGCCCCATCATTTCCATACATTTAATATATTCTCTTACATGGTAAAACAAATGCAAAGAGGAGTGAAGCAATGGAACAAAATGAAGCTTCAAAACAACAGAGTAATATCCCAAGTTCCAAATTTGCAGTGGAAATGCAAAATTAAGGCACTTAAAAAAATTCAAACCCAGAACAAAAAAATGTAATAAAGTAACAAAGTCCTTCCCAAACAAGAAGTTATCGGTTGTCCTCAGAAATACTCCTGCAGCTCTGTTTTCCATCAGAAAATCCAATGCATCAAAACAGAAGTACTTCCTGTAAAGTATCTTTTTGCTGAAACTAATAATAAAAACTGAGGCAGGCATTTTTAATGGTAGAAATTTATAAAACTTCATACCTTTATGACTTCTAATTCTTTTTAAAATTTTATTATGTGTGGTATCATAGAAGACTAAAGACTGGGTGAATCCAATGCAAATGTAATTTTTGTGGAAAACTACAAAAATGCATTTTTCATTCTGTCTTAATCAGCTCTTGATCCTGTAAGTTTTACAGCAAGATGTAAAATCCCCTTCTCTCCAGAAGTTTAATCAAAGTTACTCTAACCAATCAGAGTTACCTCTGAGAAAACTTCTATGTTTTTATAATGTGATATTGAAAAGACACTTTTATTTTGTTTAACAATGGACAGTAGCCCAGTGACAAAAGGAATACAAATAAATATAAGTTCATATCAGTGAAGAACTGTCAGCTGTTTCCCTTCTCAGAAGGGAAACTACAACCTTCTTTAATTATTTAGAACTCCTAAAGGAAATAAAATGTTGCTTACTTTAAACACATGCAACAGTTTTCAGATACTCTTAACATGCTCACTCCCATTTGCAGCTAGAACTGTGCTAACTTTTCTCTTTTTTGGCACTTACTTAGCATTTTTAGAAGTAAGATTCTCTTTTTTCATACTTTTTTTTCCACTTGACCTTTACTGCACTTCTACCCCCAAACAGAAGCAAATCAAAATATATAAAAAACACCAAATTTTGAAAATTATGATCTAAATAACAATTTCTAGATTCAAAAGTATTTCTTCAGAAAAACCTAAATCCTGTTACTGCAGATTGGACTAGAACTCCAAAAGGTTGCTTCTGACCTGAATTATTCTACAATTCTCTTTGTAGCATCAGAGGATGAAGGAAAAGTGAGTACAGTTCACCTCTTAAATCTCTACACTTCTCCATGGAATTGTCCTGATTTCACTTTCACCTATTTTTTCAGCTTAGAACTACTAATATGCTCATACACATGCACACATAAAAAGAAAAAGTGTGCAAGAAAGCAAATTTTTTTCTGTCTTACTTATGATCTGTTTCTCACCTGTATTTAGGACTGGCATTGACTGCTAATTATTTTTTAATTATTTTTTCCTTGAGGTTCAGTAAGTATTTGTACCCATTTCTGCTACTTTCAACATCTGTCAGGTAAAATTTACCTGACTTGGTAGACAGTGCCATGTTGGCTTCAATCCATACTCAGAAAAGGCTGTGACAGAGTCCCAATCCCCAATGAAATCCACGTGAAGCTGCATGTAAACTCACTTGCAAGACATGGATGAAGATTTACTGGATCCAATTGTACAGTGGTCTGGATGTACATTTGCATTTTTCCACAGTAAATTCACTAGATTGCCTCAACACAGATTAATATCATTGCTATTAACACAAAACATTCTTTTCATCTAAATTTCTATCGCTCCTGTTGTTTTGTCTCCTTCTTAGCTCAAGTCTGACTCACAGACAGATCAGAAATTAGATCAACCTAGAATTTGCAACAGTGGCTTGGCCTCTTTGGACTGCAAAAAAGACCAAAACAGTGGCATAGAGTAACTGGAAAGTTAAGAAATCAATGACACGCAGTCCCAATGTACTCTATTTTACTTCAGCATAAATGTGGAGTTTTTGAAGTTTACAGACCTGGTCTTCCCACAGTATATTTGCACCACAATTCCTGGAGCTCTGACTTTTTGCAGGGCCATCTGAGATTACAAATATCTAGAACACGTATGTTGGAGACTGTGAACTCCTTAGTCCCAAACAAGCATTTCCATGTAAGTAACCAAGTGCAATAATCACCTGGTTTATTCCGCATAGCTGGGTAAAATGTTTACTGTGGCAATTCCAGCTCTGCCCACGGCAGGAGGAAATCCTCACACAGCCCCATGTGCTAAAATAATACCCTAAAGCAGTAGCAGCATGATTGGATTTCCCCATGCAGCTCAGGTCACCCGGGCTTTGAGTCTGGTCTGCTGATCCCTCGGCCACCAGACACCTGCCCTGCACGGGGCTCCCCGCACAGGAAGGCTGGAGCCATCTCCCAGCAATGTGCTCACACAGAATATGGGAGTGCAGTATCCCTAGGTAGATAAATAAATCAAACCCACTGAGCCACGGGCTTCCTGACATTCTCCAGAGCAGGCAGGTTTTTCTTCTCCAGAGCAGCAAGGTTTTGGTATTAATTTGAAGAGGGAGGAAAGCTGGAGTCTGCTCTGCAGAAACATCGAGTCAAATAAATACGTCATTAAGCTAACTAGCTACAGGATTGTCTAGCAGATGGATGACATCTTGGTTGCTAGTGGAACACTTTTCTATAGCCTTGTTTGAGGCAGACACATATGGCTCTCCCAAGCATTGATGCAAGCTCCCAGATGGACTAGATCATTGCTGACACCTTATTATAAATCCTAGAGATGAAAGAAGGGAGCACAATTTTTGAATCACAACACAGGACTCTAAAATATTCAGGCTTCCTAAAAATCAAATTTACAACAGAATATATTAACTACTTTATGCTAAAAGAAGCTATTTCTAACCAGGAGCAGAAAACAGGGCAAAATGCTCCATCAAGAAAGACTAGAAGAGCCTTGAGGAAGCTTAAAAGACCAGAAGATCCCTAACATAAATATATATCATGACTACATATATGGAGTTACAAATATTACAGTTCTAAGGATGCAGAAAGTTATCTGCTGTGCAGCTGTTACTGACACTAAAGAGCTTCCATCTGGAACTTCTTGGTTGGAGTGGAAGGGGAAAGGAAAGAAGAGGAAGCCACCTAGACATTACAGATGCATCTCTCAAATGTCTATACCCTAAGGGGATACCAAGGGGAAAAAAAATAGTGAGAGAGAGATGTCTAGCCACAGGAGCAACAGGAGAACTACCAGAACCATGTGGGAGATAACAGAACCAGTTGCACACAGCATTTGGCTTTTTGTCAGGGACACCTGAGACCATCTCAAGTACACAAGGGTACTACAGTACAATTACACATCAAGGTCAGAGACAGGAAGAAAATATTCTTTCAACACTTTCAAACTGTGAAAAGAGACTTATTCTTAGCATCCATAAGACTTTGACTCTTCTACTTACCCAAATGGGAGACTCAAAGTGTGGAGAAGATGACTTGCTATGTATTTTCTCTCTGATGTTTGCTTTACCATGTAAACTAACAAAGTTACATTGTCAGACTTAAAACCCTGTGACAAAACTTTTCCATTTCAAAAGCAAATCAATTCACTGGCTCTAGGAATAGGTCAAGAACTCTGTACACTCATGGGACAGATTCTTAAGCTGCTAAAATTTATCTGCCTCTGCTGCAGTGGCCATAATTTTAATAAGCATGCAAACATCTTGGAACAATCAGCTGAATGTGGAACAGCTAATATAACATAACATTGCCTCTTATTTTTTCAGACAGACAACTGTACTTTCAGTATTTTCAACCATAAAAGAATTCCAATGCATTGAATTCAGAGTGGCTCCCAAGTTTTCCTTCACAGCTTTTAGTGTGGCTGTTATCTACTTGACCAATTGTAAGCTCAGAAGATTTGTCTTGCAGAGAGAATACAGCAGTCCTTGAGTTACCTAATAAAATATTAAATTTCATTTCATAATTTAAAAAAAAGAAACCACAGAGAGACCTTTTCCTATTCTCTATCTCCATCACATCATGCAGCTTAAGAGAAATGTCCACGAAAAGTCTCGATTTTGTAAGGGTCACTTACAAAAGAGTGTGGGAAGAACAGAGTGATGTCCAGCTATGCATACTGCATATGCAATTACTTCAACTGGACAGTTCCTCTTCTCTGGAGCACAGCTCCTTCTGGGAGGCAAGTTCAGCTCCCTTCTTTCTCAGATCACTCAAGAATATATGCTTCACTGTTCTTTTTAATGTTCTGGAATATAAAAGCTTTAGGATATTCTTTCCTGTATGTAAGTCTTCCTATGCAAGACACAGGGAACTGCAGCTTGCAAACCTCTGTGGTAAAGGCTGACATGAAAAGGGGTAAATGAAAGACCTTAGGCAACAGAGGTTTGGATTCTCCTGAGGTGCTCCATCAAATGAACTCCAGATTGAAAAGAAAGGGGAAGAGAGATATTAACTGGCATCCACAAAAGCATGATGAAACACAGCTCCAACTAGAACCAGACAGTTTCTGGGCTCTCAAAGCAGACAAACCCCATAAAACTCCAAATTTCCCACCAGCTGAAGGCTTCAGTTTTAAAATTGTCAAATAGAACTTTATTTTTTTTTACTTAGTTTTAATGTTTAAAAGACTGACAGTTTCGAAAGATAGATACAGAGGAATACTACAGAGGTCCCCAAACACAAGGCGAGTCTCTGAGGGATTTCTTCAGCCCCTGACTTTGCAGCAGACTTCTCTTGCAGGCTATGCAGTGAAACCACATGTTCCTAGAAACACAGCATCCCTAGTCACAAAGTAGGATCCTTGCCTGTTAAATCTCTGTGACAAGGACCATGACAACAGCAGGCCTCTGGCCAAAACAAGTTAACCAGGAATCACAGAGAGGTTGTGTTTTATTTTGTTTTCAGTCAAAGTCCGTCAGGTTCAAAATATTTGCACTGAAACATCCCAATTTCAATGAACTGCCATTTTCTGTGTAAATTATGTCCACTTGAAATTTTGTTTGAAAGTGTAATAGGAGCATCATGAAAACTGATCAATAACAAGCAACATGAAGGAAAGTTGAGATAAACGAAGTACAGCATAAAGCACTTAAGTTACAGCGTGGTAAACATCTATGTCAAGAGCCTCTCAGCCATACATAGATAAATTAAATTACATAGGTCTAAACCTATGTTCTGAATTATGTTCCCCATTAGATGAGAATGTTAAATGACCTTTGATTGATTCAAGTTAAATATATAAGGTTGTTCTGTATTCAACAGAGCATTCACATACAAGTTTAACATACTCTGACATACACATCCTGACTCGACACTTCAAGTGATTTGCTCTGCTGTCTCCATGTAGAGATGATTAAAGGCTTTTATCTCCAACCTCTAACAACACCCAGGGGAGAACAGGGAATGGGAAAAGGCAGAGTCTATTGCTGGTTGCATATTCAACTCAAGAGAGAACTCAACATTTCAAAAGACACTTCCAGAATACCTTGCACACCTAACTCCCACTCTGCAAACTAAAGAGGTCCCCTTATTCCTCTCTACACTTCTTTTAATTCCTTTGGGTTTGATCTGTTCTTAGGTAATTTTAAACAAAATTATGAATCATTAACCAAATGCTTTTTTAACTTATTACTGTGCATTATCAGCGCTAACACATCAGCACTGTGATATTTATTTCTTGAAGTTTACCTATTTGCCCAGCCACTCCCTATAAGAAAAAGACCAGGCTACATAGGTTGTTGGAGCTTTCTTCTGTAGAACCTTTACATTATTCCAGCAGTTTTCTCCAAAAGGCTTTACATGTAAAGGTCATTAGAACAGAACAGTGATTTTCACCTACAGCTGCAAGCTAGAGTCATCATCTCTGTATCCACTGCAGGTGACTTCCTATTGCAACAGAAGACAGGTTTATCTCCCTAATCCTTGGTACATTAATCCCTACAGTAAAAAGTTAGACCACTATTGTTACCAGTCTAATAAGGCACTATAAGAATAAAAATATTTGTAAAATGCTTTGATGAGAAAGCTTTGCCATAAGGTGCTAAGTAGAACAGGTCAGATAAAGCACACATTTGACAAATACTGGCAGTATTTCTGTTCATCAACAGATGGTTGCTCTTAAAAAGAAAAAATTAATATTATAAGCTTTGTGAAAGTAGCCACCAAACAGTACCTGTATTCAACATTATGCAAGCTGCTTTAATTGGACAGATGGATCACATGTTAGAGGCTTCCCAATTAAATACGGATAACTCATACTTTAAGACATTTTAAGTGAAAATAGGGTACTTGAAAGAAGCTAATCTCAAATGTGATGTTTCTAAAAGCCTGCTAAGAAAGATTACTGCAGTAGCAAGAGGAATGTGAGAGGGTCACAAAACCAGAAAACATCTGTTGGAAATATCCACAGAACTCTCTTCTACCTCACTTCTAATACCCATATGAGTTTGATGAAGAATTATGGTCAACACAAACCTTTTGTAAAACAAAACATCTACACGTGAACTGCACTGGCCAACAGATGCCATTAGTCAGCCCAAGTCTAACTTTTATATGACCAGATGCAATCTCCAATTTGGGAGTACTGAACCTTATCTGCATGCATTGTTACAAACGTTCAATTTAATTTTGCTTAGCACTACTTAAGGAAAACCTACAAAACCAGACATCCATCGAGGTGAAATTGTAAGGGGAGAGCACACGCCAAAGTGGTATCTCACCAAAGGCCCCAGTTCAACAGCTATAGAGATTAAGGAGCGTCATTTATAAGTGCTTCTTACGTTTTCTCTCCTGCACCTTCTGCTGTGCTCCTCAACTCTGACCCACGGGGCAGAAGCCAAAGAACTCAGTTTTGTCGTTTGAAAATGCCAAGAAACCATGGCAAACATCCAGATGACATTCTGTATAATACAGGCCCAAATACACTCTATGGATTAGCATCACTTCACTCAGTAACTAATGGTTGAGAGCAGGAGCAGAAAGTGAAGCAATATCATTTACACCCAACAGGTTAAGAAATACTGTTATACAGGACTAACAGACTCATATTAATTCTTGCTTCATGTGTCATTATCACCTAATGGAATGTTCAGAGGTGTTTACAAGTCCAAAGTAATAATGGATCACTCTTAATTAATGCATGGGAAAAATTTCATGAAAGTCTCAGTGGAAGAAGGCGGCTATTAAAGAGATTGTTTCATATCTCAGTCACAGACTGCCCCCTCCTTTCCCTCTGTGAAATGGAGAAGAAGTAGATTACAGGTGTGAGAAACCAAGATAATAGACTCAGCCATAAAACACAAAGAGATAATTAAGAAAGTGCCACACATTTTCTTTCCAATAATCTTTGAAAAGTTGAAGAGTGGAACTTACGTTTAAAAAACAGAGTACTGCTTGAAGATGCTTCAAGTACTGGTGCTGAAAATTGAAGACAAAACACAGTACCCTTATAATGACATATGCTAGATAATGAGTCAACCCTTAACACTTATTTTAGAACTCTAAGTACATTTCAGGGTTTATCCAAAAGAAAACACTATTTTCCAGTCTCTTCTCAATATGAGAGAAATTCTAGATATTATTTTATTAAGCATTAACATTTATTTTAACAGAAACCCTAAGAGAATTCCGTACTGTCCTCTAAAATTGTAACTTAAATACATTCAGTGGGTCCAAGGTTATGACAGAATCATTCAAGCCTCAAGTTATTTCTCATACAAACATGCAAAAAAACCCACATCTTCCCCAAAGGTCAGTACATCTTTTACAATTTCAGAACATAGAAACTAAATACTGAGTTTAAAAAGAACTGAACTCTCCAAACTCATCTTTTACAAGCAACACAAATTCACTATGATGACTACATTTTTTCAGAAGCAGATTTATTATCAGTTCCTAACAAAAAGGGTACCAGGGTGTTTAGTATGGAAGAAATCACGAATACCAGCACATGGAAAGACAAAGACATTCCAACAGACACTTCATCAACCTGCTCCATTCTCATGTGCAGCATGTCAGCACTGTATTTTCCTAGGCAATACTGTCCTGCCTTTTAGAACTAATCCTAAACACATCCTAAATTTAAAATGTGGGTACAATGTTGAACACTCTCATTTTGTTTCCCCTGTCCATTAGAAAGCCAAGAGTCACTGTCAACAGAGAAAACTTTGTAAAGATCCCCATACAACAGGCAAAATACTCTTGTCCTTTTATCCACTGCAACCAGCACTGAAGTTCAATGAAGTCCAATATTTTAATTTCTCAATTCACTTTAGTGAAACCAAACAAAATTAAACAAAGCATCTGGATTTCAATTTAGTCCTACCCAACCATATTCATCAAGTAGGTGCCACTACTCTAGTAAGTAGAATTCCTCTAAAGAGGAATAGTTCTCCAAAATGGTGAAATACACAACTGAAACCTGTACTGAAAAGCAAGTAACATGCATACATATTTCCAAATTCAGCTATGTGGAAAAAATACTCCTATTAGAATTGTTTTGGATTAAACAATTATTTTCAGTCATGCCTATCAACCAAATACCTATTTATAAATTTGTCCATGGAGGACTAATGCTTTTTTGGGTAGGCAAGGGAGACTAAAGCCTGGGAAAAAATGTTGACATTTTTCACACTTTAAATGTCTGAAATAATGTTCAGCTTAGAATATAACTAAGTTTGCTCAGCTAACCTTTAAGATTAAACATCCGATTCAACACAAACCAATATATTCTGGTTTTAATGGCATTCTTATGGAAAAATACCTCATCTGGGTGAACGACTGATTCTTTGAACAGTTATCTAGCCATCAGAGAGTCCATTACACCTACAGTTCTACTTAACATGTAGCAAAACGTAAGCTCAACATCAGCAGCAGGCAGAGCCCACACCACAGGTTTACACTGAGCAGAGGTGTTCCAGCAGCAGTAATTTATTTATCCCTGCCATTTAACTTCAACAGTTTTTCTATGTAGATGCTGGCAATCCCTGACTTCCATTGTCACCCAAATTGCCATACAACATTTTCAAATGCTTTTCAGTTTTAGCAGATAATAAAACATAAAATCACTACCATATCCATGCTCTTTTGGTGCTTCCCTCGAAAAACTAACCCCTGTAACTCATAAACTGCTCCCCTAATAAAACTGTATTTAAGAACACAGCTCTCCCAGTTGGAAGGATCCAGACTCCTGCTCCCAGCAAGTTTTCAAAGTCCCGTGGTAAGGATTTCTGATCTGTTTCTCTGCGAAATGCAGACATTAAAAATAAATTATGGGTGCGTATGTGTCGCCTTCCCAGCCCTCTCCCCACCGCATGCACTTCCACCCCCAGCTCCTTCACTGGCTTTCATGCAGATTTGTGCCAGACATTCGGCATCCTCATTAAGTGGTGTCTGGCAACCTGCCTAAGCTTTAGTGGGTTCTGGGAATGCCAATATATTAACCAGAGGACTTTTTGCATACCCTGGAGAGATTTTTATTCTAGAAAAGTCAACCATTTGGCACTAAGAAAACTTACTGCAAATCTAGGAAAGCTCTCCACTGGCAATAAGAAGAAAAAAATGCATTTACATTCCCCTTAATTTCTGTCTCCTACCTGAAAGAAAAGTTTGATGTTAAGCAAGATCATTCAATCACATTCAAACAGTTTAAAAGGTCAATGTGTTCTCTGCAGTCGGATTTTAGAGAAAAGAACAACAGATAAGAACACCACAGACACAACACAACATCAAGAAAATTACTCATTTTCAGTCCCTTGTCTCTTGTGACCTAAACAATCTTACTCAGGAAGATTAAATTTACCAATTATTGTGCTGAGTGATAATGAATGGTGATATTGGTGCCTGAAAATTTCCATTGCTTAACTAAACAATAAGAAAAAGCGTTTAGTAAAATGCATCTACATTTAGCATACTGCCAATATGCTAAGTCAAAGCATACACTACAGAAATGCATATATTAAATAAATATAGATGATGAATAACGAGACATTCTGCCAGCATGAAATACAGGACACACTTTAATGTCATTCTCTTATTCACCTGCAAGCATTCTTTCTACTGCTGTCCCCTTAGACTTGCTATTATTCAACTGACAGTCTCAGAACTAAGCAAATAAAATTCTCCAAGAGAAAAAAAAAATATCACATTTCTTTTTCAAATATGAGGTCCAAAAAAACACAATGGAAAAAAGAAAGGCCCATGGCTTTCCTTCACTTGAATATTCTGCCTGTGCTGCACACAGAGAAAATACACTGGACAAATGTGTCATTTCAAGATCATTTCTTCAGACTTGTGTGCCCAGAGAATCCAATTCATTTCAAGAAGTAAGTCAAATAATCTGCTACCATACAGATATCACTATCCATTATTATTATAAGTTCCTTCACACTGACATCTACTTCAAACTCATCATCTTTCTTTGTGCAAAAAACTGCCAACTTCCTGACATCAACTCCAAAACACCACAGTCCCTTTATAATGGCCAATTAGAACCAGAGATTCAGCAAGAATCAATTAAAATCAATTCCATTTAAATGTTTTAGTGTACTAAGATTATGTTTGGTGTGAAAGAAATTTTTAGCTATCTAGGCTGCCTTTGCTTAGATATCAACCTTCTAGGCAAGACAGCTATTCTTAAAAATAGCTGTCAACTGAGAAAAGAAAATGTATATGCATGAATCATTTCACTACAGGGTTGGATTCCCAGCAACTGATGCACCACTGTTCTGGCACCAGTGCCTTTAACGAGCAGCTGATACTAGATTGGTGCCATTGAAGAATTTCACGGTTACCACAGAACCAATCTGCAGAAAAATTCATCTCCAAACTCCTAGAAGTATTTGCATTCTGTTACTGGCAATGCACTTGCAGGGAGCTGTTTTGAACCATGAAAAACCAGATAGAAAAAAAAAAACCAACTTTTCCAACACCACTCACAAGTTAAATGCAATAACCATGACTCCTGATGCAAGAGTTGCTGGACAGGCACACGCTTTTTAACACTTCATTTCTCTTAGAGACTACACTAAGTTAAAATACTTTTAAGGTATTTCTCTATCATTTCAGAAAGTATTTACTTCTTTCTGGCACATCATATCTACATTTGGAAAGTATTCCAAATTATTTTGGACAGTGTCATTGACATAAAACTAATTCTTGCTGGAAGGACAGTATTAGATAGGGTACTGCAGGACAGCTGAAAAAGAACTAAATTTTGGTCAAGATAATCAGAGAGAAAACTTTCAATCCCCTCTTCCCCACAATCTCCTCTTGCAAAAATGCATCTTCAATGCAGGGAAAACTAACAGTTCCTCATTTCAAGTCTCACTTTAGTGTTCTGTACAAAGAAAACAGCATTTCATCTACTTAAAAATAACAAAAGGCCAAGTTAGTTCTAAATTCCTAGGTTAAGCTACTGCCCAGTGGCTGTAATCTTATCACGTTTGATACAACTGTGCCTCAATCTTGAATCTCAACTTGCTTCTACTTCCACAAGTTTTCTTGTAACAAGTCTGAAGTCCGGAAGACTGAAAACTTCATCAGTCAAATGCTGCCTAGTGCCTGTAATGTTTCAGCTAGCAAAAACTAATTATCTGAAATATTGCGTCTCACACTGTTAACTCATTCTGGGTTACACACTGATCGCCATTTAGGGCCACTCTGGCATCTGAATTTACCAGAGAATATTCATACACCTTATGCGCATGCAATAATGATCTTCACATACCTGAGTTGGAACTAACTGTGCTGGTATAAACACTGATCATACAAAAAGATGTGTTTCTACTTCTATGCATAACTGTAGAGAGTTGACACATTCGAATTTGAGTCCTCCTCATGCTGGTCACTTTGTATATCACAGTAACCTAACACCTGGTGCTAAAATGGCAGTACAGATATAGATGTTAAGATTATCATCTCTATCTTAGCTAAAATGGACAAGGGGATGTTGATTAGGCGGCTTCCCACCAGTGCACTGGTTTTCTAGCAAAACTTGCCCTTTCATTAACAGCCTCTAAGCAATAATATTTATATGTTCATTAGTGGAATCAAACACATGTGCACCATGCAGAGTAATTTAATTCTACTCAAGGAAGAGTATGCCAGAGAGCTCTGGATCATTGCAAAGAATAGGTTTCCCAAAACATTTTCCTAGAAATGAAATTGGAAAGCAGAATTGAAGTTTTGTCTTACAAACATACTCATGTGTTGAAGGACCAGCATGAACACTGCCCCTACTTAGGCAGTATTTATGTTCTTACCTTATCTGTGACTACCAGAAATGGTCCCTTGGGCTTTCTTAGTGGCAAAAACTCTCTCCCTTTTTGGCCCGTTTCAGATTTATGATGCTGGAGACACTTCACTCCTCATGCTACATGATGCACCTTTCCAGTCCACAAATATTTCAATGCAGGATGTTTTTGGTTTGGAAGCACAGAAAACATTCTTAAAGCTTTCCATCCTGACAAGGAGATGTCTGTGTTTTTAGATGAGCAAACTTTTATAACACCAAGCAGTATTTTTAATACCGCATTAAATTATTCACCAGATTTTTGTTCTCCTGCACAACCATTTGCCATTCAGAAAAGGTTCTGAATACCACTAAAATCAGTATCATTCTGGGCGTTAAGACCGCCCAAGAAAACAGAAGTTACTTTTGCATTTTGCCTGCTTCCTGTTTGTTCTTTACTGAATTTAAACCTACACACAACCGTGTGTTTGCCTGTTCAGCTAGCATCAAACCATAGCTTACGCATAACTACCTACCCATCTACACGACAGAAAACCTGGCACATCATTCAGAAATTTGGGATGCACATCCCAATGCAGGCAGGCGTCTGATACAGGCAGGCAAAGCTAAACTACTGCTAATAAAGTTTTTTTTAAAGAAAAAAAGGCACTTCATCAAATATAGGTCACTAGTGCGTGAGCTCGGCAGCCGCACTGCCGCTTCGCCTTCCTGCGAAAGTTGCCCGCCCGGCGCCGGGCGCGCACCGCGGCCGGGCATCCCTGCGAGGGTCGCCCCGCGGGGCCGGGCAGGTCCGCGGCAGCCGGGCTGCGACACCAGCCCTGACCGAGCGGCCGTACGGAGCTCCGGTACGCACTCCGGAGCAGCCAGAGAGGACGTGCCGCGCACTCCGTGCTCCTCAGCGCCCTGCCCGCCGCCGCGGCTCCGCAGCCCCGCTCGCCTCCGCCTCTCCTGCGGAGCCCCGGGGGTCTC
>VWYI01025523.1:0-17909 GCA_013399455.1 Anthoscopus minutus | reverse complement strand
CCTGCATCTGGGGAGGAATAACTCCAAGTGCTAGCACAGGCTGGGGGCTGACCCTCTAGAGAGCAGCGCTGTGGACAAGGACCTGGGTGTCGTGGTGGATAACAAGTTGACCATTAGCCAGCAGTGCCCTTGAAGCTTAGAGAGTCAATGGGATCCTGGGGTGCATCAGGAAAAGTGCAGCCTCTAGGTCGAAAGAGGTTATCCTCCTCCACTACTTGGCCTTCCTGAGACACATCTGCAGTGCTGTGTCCAATTCTGTGCTCCTCAGTACAAGAAAGACAAGGAGCTACTGCAGAGGGTCCAGCAGAGGCCACAGACCAAATATCTCTCTCATGAGGAGACACTGGGGCAGCGGGGCCTGTTTAGTCTGGAGAAGACTGAGAGGGGATCTCATTAATGGAGATAGATATCTCAAAGGCAGGTAAAAAGAGCATGGTGCCAGGCTCTTTTCAGTGGTGTCCAGCACCAGGACAAGGAGCAATGGCCATAAACTAAAAAAGTTTAACTTCAACATGAGGAAGAACTTCTTTACTTTGAGGGTGACAGAGCGCTGGAACAGGCTGCCCAGGGAAGTTGTAGAATCCCTCTCTCTGGATGTGTTCCTGTCTCACCTACTCTAGGTGACCCTGCCTTGGCAGGGGGTTTGGACCATATGATCTCCAGAGGTCCCTTCCAACCCTAACAATTCAGTGAGCTGCTCCGTTAGTGTGGGAATGGCCCTGCTCAGAGACTCAGGGCAAGGAGGCGGCCCCAGTGTCCATGGGGCAGCACCACCACACACCCACCAGCCCCGAGGCAGACCCTGCACCTCTGTAGAGGTCAGTACCAGCACAGGGTGGGGGAGACAAAAAAAAGTACACTTTGTCCCATGCAGAATGATAAATTTTTTAACTTTTCAAAAAATGTTGCAAGACAGGAAAACCCAGTTCACGTCAGGGCCCAACAGGCACGAACTCAAGGCAGCTTCTGCCTTGCCTGTGTTCACTTGCATGCACTGTCCTTTCTAGGTTCAATAATGCAGTCCCACACAGAACTATCAAGCATTCACTAGCCCTTGGCCTCCTCCTATCCCTGTTAATATCCTTTGGGATGCAGGCCTGTGGTATGGATTATCTAGTAAAATGGCCACCTTAATGTCAACTGTACCCAAACCGCTTGGGAACAAGTATAGCAACCAAAGTTGCTATTACATGTTTAAGTGCAGGAATATTTATGCATACTATTCTCACAGAAATAAAGAATTTCCAGTTTCTGGGAGCGCTGAACTACCCAGAGAGGTTGTGGAGTCTCATTCACTGGAGATATTCATGAACCACCTGGACACAATCCTGTGCAATGTGCTCTGGGGTGATCCTGCTTGAGCAGGGAGGCTGGACCAGATGACCCACTGTGGTCCCTCAACTTGACTCATTCTGTGATTTCTGTTAATTTAGAGAATCAGCCTCAGTTCACATTCCCATCCACAATGTACTGTGAGCCTAAGAATGAATAAGATAAATAGCAGGGATGAGGCAACATGAAGAAGTGTAAACGTTGCTAACTTTAAGCAAGTGCGTGTTTAATTCAAAAGTGCTTGTTTCACTTTTTGCCACACCTCTCCCAAACTGCAGGTTGGAAGGAAGATGTAAGTCTGCTTGAAGGAGCCAGGAATCTGCCAACCCAGAATCCAGAGCTCCAAGCTGTGAAGACTGTGGAGGTGATGGCCTGAAGTTCATGCTGTGGGTCACCATATAACTGGAAAAAGGGGAACTAACAAATTACTTCCAAAACAGAGAAACAGAACAGCAGCAAAAGATTACTTTGGATTAAGCCACAAGGAGCCAAAGGAGCATCAAGCACTACAGAAAGGAAAAGCTTCCAGTAACGTGGATAATTATTTGGGCTACTTGTTCTGAAAGTTGCAAAAATCATCAAGAGGCCACAGGGCTAATCCCTAACTTGGTATTTATAATTCTAATCTAACAAACTGGGAGAAACTTGATTTTAAGTTTGCTCTGTAGTTGGCCACCAAGAGTCAAGTGCTCCATTTTCAAAAGTGCCCTGTTAATCTGTATATACTTCGTAACAAGTTAGTCTGACATGCTTCAGCTGTCAATTCTCTTCAATGATTTCTCAAGGAATACCAGTCATTCACTTCCATCAAGAGAGTCTTCCCATGTGCAGAGGAATATCCTAACTCATGGGAAACCTTGTAAAGCATAACAAATCACTTACCAAGTAACAAATTGTTTCTATACAATACCTCTTGAGTGAAAAGATTTGCCTGGCAGCAATTTGGGATATTTTGGGCACGAAGGAGGAGGAGGACAGCAAAAAGCAATGAAAATGCATACACATGCTCAGAAAGCATTATGACGGATGCACGTCTGGAAAGTGAAATGCTGAGAACACTCTGTGCTGATGATACTCTTGGTCCTATCCAAGACATCTCTGGAGGAGAGAATCTGCACCCTGACATACTGGCACCTTCCAGGGGACAACATTTCCTCAGGTATACAAATTCCTTTACCTTTTAATCACCAAAATTTCCATTTAAACTTCTGTTCAGTGTCTTGCTCCACCTAAACGTGTCTGAAGAATGTCAATATTTCTGAAGCTTAGAGAGAAAGTTAAAGGGAAGTGTTAACTTTTTTCCCTAACAAAGTTATAAATCATAGAAGAACTTGGAGTTGTGTAGAGATTTCAATATAAAGAGAATCCCAGGGAGAGTTTGGTTATATGAAGAAACTTATCTTAAAAAATACAAAAAGAAAACCCCAACTTCTCTTCAGTGAAAGCCATACTCACAGAATCATGATATTGGGTTCTTATATCCATAAGGCTGCACAGACATCCTGACTGTTTGTTTCCTTGATAGAAAAGTGAAAATTCTTATAATTGTTTTAAGGTGTAGGCAGATCTGTGTATGAACTTCATTTATTTCTTTATCTTCCTCTCTAAATGTAGCAATGGTATAGTTAATATTTGGACTGTTGGGGGTTTTGTTGGGGTTTTTTACTACTTTAGTTATTGTTCATCTGATAGTAAAAGTGTTACAGGCAGACAGCAAGGTGGTCTATTCCTAAGGGTGTAGCTTAACAACAGAAGCACTTTTACCCTGCTATGTCCAGAACCCCAGTGCAAGAACCAAGGACAGCTGGCAGGCAGAACCTCTGCTATTCTGTAATATATACTTGGCCCAATCATGCTATTTGATATGGTAGGAGATACACAGTCTGGTGAAGCACTTAGGTCTGGGTGTCCATATCCACCCCTGGTGGGCCCCTTTTCTGGGCTTGTTACACATGCTGTGACTGCTATCACTTCTTCCTTCCCAGTCTGGCAGTCTGCAAGACATGCTGCTCTGCTAGGGAGGATGTCAGTGGGGAAAGCAAGTATTTGTGAACAATTATACTGAGAAGAACAAATTTGAATCCAGGGACATAAAGGCTGTTGGTTTTAGTTACTGGTGACTCATCTTGTTTCCCACCAGGAAGCCACAGATCAGTGTATTTCAAGTATTGCTGATTCCTATTATCTGTTACGCTGAGAGAACAAGGAGGAAGAAATTTAAAACACTCAAACCACAGTAAGAACACAGCTAAATAACATATGGGCATGTCATAAATCAGCCTTGCTAAACTACACCTAAAAGCATGCTATAAATAAAATACCTAGTCAGAAGAGTATTTGATAGGGTTTGTTGCAGGTCATGCAGATTCTTCTCCCCGTTGTACACCAGGAGCACTGTTCATAATTCTAAACATGGGGCTGTTTTGCAAAAAAACCCAAAAAAGACTGCAGCCTTACTGAAACCCTGCAGTACACAGGAACAGAAACACCTTCAATATGCCAGCTTCCAAAAATCCCCACTCAGTCTAGCCTCTGGAGTGAGGGGGTAGGGCTTGGTTTTGGTGGTTTGATGGTTTTTTGGTGGTTTATTGTCTTGGGTTGCAATGCAAGATGTTACCAAAAGTATATATTCTATTACCATCTGTTGAAACCAGGTGTGGCAGTGTTCCTTATCTTTTCCATGACCCATCCTCCCTCCAGGCGGAAATCTTCTGTTAATAGGTCATTGAGTCTCATTGCATGACTGATAAAATTCCATGTCCCATTGGGAGATGCTCCACCCAGGGGGAGGAGCCAAGCATTCCTACCTGGATATTATCAGAGACTTGGAACACACAAGCAGCTTTTCTCCACTGGATTCCCAGAGCAAGACCAGACCCATCTACACCACTGGACCTTCAGAGGAAAACTACACCCTTCTACAGTACCATTGCTTCTACAGAACCATCTGTCACTCCAGGAGGACTGCAGCCACTATTTAATCAGATTGCTACCAACAGCCTGACCAACAGGGTGTCAGGTTGTATTCTGACTCTCAGTGGGTTGTGGTTTTTTTTGTACTTGCATTTTTATTTTAATTTTACTAGTAAAGAACTGTTATTCCTATTCCCATGTCTTTGCCTGAGAGCCCCTTGATTTCAAAATTGCAATCATTCGGAGGGAAGGAGTGTTTACATTTTTCCATTTCAAGGGAGGCTCCTGCCTTCCTTAGCAGACACCTGTCTTTTCAAACCAAGACATTTGTTATCATGGCAGATTCTAGTGAGGGAAGCATTACAACAATAAAACATGACAATTCTCTCCCTTTAAACCCAGGAACTTATATTCTTTCTCTTGGATGATTCCCAAAATCTCATTCATTCCAAGAGCTTCCACTCTCCTTCCTAATTAGACTAACCAGAGTACACCAAGGGAGAAAATTTCTATATTAGGCAATTTATGGAACTAATGGCAAGCAATCAAACTCTTCAGAATTTTAAAAATCAATTAACATACAAAAAACGACATCATAGGCTTGCCATTATGGTTTTTGCCATGTTGAAGAAAAAAGGTCTGTTAAATATTTTAGGAAAGACTCTGAAATTTTCAAAAATTATTCACCGTCTTAATTAAAATTCTAATGTTTCAAATTCTAAGTTGCAGAGGGATGGAGGCCTCAGTCTACACTGGGCTTTAGAGAGGGGCAAGGCCTTGACATGCACCTCACTGCCCTAGCAGATGTGTGTAGATGGGCTTAATATAGAGCCCCTTGGCCAGACACAGGACCCAGACTGTATTTCCAACATGTCACAGGGGTGTGAAATTGTGTCACTCCAGTGAGTGCACCCTCCACCTTGTATGCCTTGTTAAGTAGGTGGTAGGTATGAAAGCAATGACAGGGAGAAAATGTATATAAGCATGAAAGGATGGCAGCACCAGAAAGGTTACTTATAATATTTTCCTGTTGTAGAAAATTCTCTGCCTGTTCTAGTCATTCACTGAGATTAGACTCCAGCCCTCTTGTTGCTCCTGGGCGCACACACACACACACACACACACACACATTCATTCTGCAACCTGTTAATCTGCCAGTTCGACACACACACCTGCAGACCCCATCACGAGATGTCAATCTCAGTTTTAGAGAATCCCACATATCTTAAGAGATGTTTTGGTTTTCTTGTCATGATGGACATAACTGAAAAAGGTTTTAATGCCAAATAAAATGTAATGCCACAGTGTAATCTTAGTGAGCACTATGAATATCAGAAGCACCCCAAGACTCTCCAAACTGTAACAGCAGCCACACCACCCTTTTTTTTCTAAAAGGAAGCCTAAAGCAATAGAGTTCACAATGAGCAAGCACAGATCAGGTTGCCAGGTCTACCTTCAGCTTCTGATAAATCTGCCAAGAAAGCTATGATGCCAAAACTTTCTGCAAGGAGTGAAGCAAAAGGGGCTGGAATCAAATTGTATCTCGTAAGATAATACCATGTACATTACCATAATAAACAGAGAAATTACACGCTCTGTGTAAGAGGGGCTGGGCTACATCT
Organism: Anthoscopus minutus; assembly: GCA_013399455.1. NCBI lineage: Eukaryota > Metazoa > Chordata > Aves > Passeriformes > Paridae > Anthoscopus > Anthoscopus minutus. The sequence goes on along the minus strand of VWYI01025523.1, from coordinate 12,042 downwards.
ATTATACAGAGTCAATAATGTATGTAGTAATTAGACAATATTTGATCATCAAATAAGATTAGAATTCTTGTCTTAACCTAGCTGTTCTACAGGATGCACTCTGTTGTCATGAATTTACAAACAATTTACAAATAGGTATGCTTTCAGCTTTGCAAAATAAAGTCTTTGCCACATGAAAGGTACAAGATTTTTGTTTATAATACCATTTCCCGAATACATTTTTAATATCTTTCCCAAGTCTCAGACTGATTTGTGTTGGAGAACAAGTCTTAATTTTCCATGATACAGAATTTAAGTTATAAAAGAGATATTATTTGCTTTAAGAATGTACTCTGAGAACAGGCATAATCGGGAACTGATCCAAATTCTCCTGGTTTATTCTATGGTGTTCTGTCTACTGGATCACAAAGCAGCTATTCACTGCTTGTTATTCTACACTTTTTGATTTGATGTACTACCAAAACCTCCTTTTTTTCCAAAAACATTTCCAGAATTACTTTCTTTGCTACCAGTCCTACTGTACTGGCTTATCTCAGTTGTGAGGTAAGTAATGAGTTTGCAAAGCACTTGTAAATGAAAGAATTGACAAATGTTGGAAACATCCTCTTTTCAGGTTCCCATCAGAAATCCCACTGACTTTGGTAGAAGAGAAATGATCACACTTATTTTAAACACACATACACAGAAAACCTACAGAAAAAGAATTTTCAATAAACATTGTGTTGCCCACCTACTACATCAAATGACACCATGAACCAAAAACTTCAAAACCTTGGAAAGTCCTGCATAAAGAAATGGATATCGTATGATAGGAATACATAATAGAACTGACACCCAAGAACAGCATCATAATCATCTTATGTTTAACTGTAATGGTAAAATCAGTACTTCAGTCTATAACCTTCTGGTTTTGTGTTCACAAATATCAAAACTCCTATTCAGCTGCCCATCTTCCTACCTTTCATAACCTTCCCAAGAACTGGACACATCCACATGTTTTTAAAAGCCATTCTATTCTTCTTTTTCAGGTCTTCTTAGAGTATTTCTATCTTTCTATTTAAGACCTCAGAAAAATCCCTCATTTTTGGAAATAAGGATCATTTTCACCGTTTCCCTGGTACAGTACATCTGGTCAATGTACTGTACCAGGCATCTGACCAGAGGCATCTGGTCAATGCTTAAACTTTAAAATATAACTACCTTCACTTTAAGAACCCTAACCTTCCAATAAAGTTCTTCTGGTTCTGCCCTTCAACTTTCCCAAAAGATAAAGCTGCAGCACTCTGAGAACTTCCCAGTGTCCACTTACTACAACTCCTCCTTTTCTCTTTCATGAGTTTGGGTATTTTTGCCTCTGTTTTTGGACTTCTTCTCAATTAAAGCCTTTGCACTAATGCACCATTGAAATAAGGTTTTACCATCAGAGAAGACAACTAAATTAAAGCAAATAGGCTGGACAGAGGACACTAATCAATATGCATATATTTTCATATAGTATAGTAGATTACTGTTTTTCACACCTAATAGGAACATCACCTTCAGGGACCCCAGGCTACCACTGAATCAGATATCCATATTGTCCATAACAAGCACAAGTGGAACCTGCTGCTGCCCACATGCCTGCTTTGCTTCATCTGCTGCTCTAAGAAAATGCATTTTTTCATGTATGGAAAAAAGTTTTCACAAATGATTACAGAAATACTGCAAATTAGACTGTTATATTATTCCCTTCAAGGTAATTCTTACCAAAGGGATCTTAGGAATTGTTCTCTATGCTCTTTCTTGTTAAATGAATTCCAGTGACTCTTTTTATCCTCCCCATTGTTTTTGCATATCACTTATAATATATTTTTAATATTGAAAATCTGCATAGCATGCAATTATTTAATACCTGTCATTAAAGGCTCTCAAAGCATTTTGTTGTCACTAATCAGTTCAATCTCACCAACCCAGGCATACACAAACATTATTCTTCTTCTGTAGACAAGAAAACAACTACAGAGAGGGCTGAGTGGCAGAATTCATTCCTGCATTCAAACTCCAACCAATAGATCACAAACTGCTTGCAAAAAGACAAACTGTTCTCTAATGCTCATATCTTTAGGACTTCATTAACAGGAGTTCTTCCAATAACTTGCTGTGTGATACTTCCTTAGCCACTCATTTATTGGCAGGTTACCTACAGGTGCTAACATACCATACAGACACCAAGAACAGAGGCCAGTACAAAATAAGCTATTAAAAAGGCACTTTCCCAGTTATTTTAGCATCAGTTTAACAAGTTGCAAAAGTGAAAAATACATTAAAGCTACAGAGTTTTTACAGTTTCTCCTTTAACACAGTGTTTACTCCTTGGGCCACCATCTTCAGCATTCTTCACTGTCAGCTGAATTACTTTAAACAAGACACTACTGGAAAAAATATTCAGAACATGTGAAAGGAAAAGAGTTTCTACATCTCAAAATGTTAACTTCAAAGCTCTATTTTATCTTAATAGGTACCATCCTAATAGGTCATACATACATCTCTCAAGTGAGTGTTAGAAGTACTGAGATGTGCCCTGTCATGTTGTGAAAATAATGCCTCAATTCAGATGTTTAACATAATGAGATGCATGAAACCCCCCCCGTATTTCTCTCTCAAATCTGTGGAGTGGGAAACTACTATGTTCTAGGATAGTCTTCTGCAACTGGTTAGAAATGGTACAGATTATACACTATGTAATACAAACTTTCACAAGTGAACAAGTTTTCCTAGGTTAACAATGTACACAAAAGGCAGTGATGCCATATACTAGAGTTTTGTGATATGATTGATTGTAATCTTAACACTAAAATAAAAATCCTGTTCCAGAGTAATGCAGCTTTGGAACTTGTGAAATTATATTAACATTTGCAGAAATACGAGTCAAATTACACTGTGAAATTGACCTCTACTTTTGTTTATTTTTCTATTATTATGATACCATCTCTAGATTAGTTTGATCTTCATTGCATAGGATGGAAACTGCTTAAAGGATGAATCAGCAACACATATGGAAAGAAGTTCCCCTTGGTAGAAACTTTGCCTCACTTATGCAGCTTAATATCTTCCTTTTTTTCATTTGTGTTCATCTTGACTGCAGCACACCCTAACAGTAGGAATTCATGAATGAATTGTCACAAGTTAAGCTAGGATGTCAACTTTACTATAAATCAGTTAATCTTCAGTTGTTTTCTATAAAATGTATACTACACCCCAGCAGCACATGCAAAAGAAGTTGGTCCTTAACCAAGAAAATAAACGGCTTGGAATGGGCTCATACTGACCTGACAATAACAATTTGCATGCAGGCAGTTAATGCAAAACAGCTGACTTGGGGTAATTTCCTTAGAATGAGGAGTTAAAGACCAAGCAGGTTATTCGTGTATGTATACTCTCAATATACAAGCTCTTACATTATGTCAGACAGTTTGGCAATATTTTGATAAAATACAGCTACACCTGGAGCTTATGCCAATCTAAGTTACCTTGTTTCCAGAAAATTTCACTTCTTTAAACTATGTCTTTTTGGCAAGGTGAATATGTGTGAAATAATGTCCTTGTTCCTCAGACTTGAGACTTTTCACCATTGTGTAAACAAGGGCACATATACATAAACACGTGGTTATGGTTTATTTGTAGCTATGCCATTCACAGCCCTTTAGCACATAACTATCCCAGATTTCAAAACTCAAGAACTCCAGGACAATAAAGCCTGTTCCTGCTCTCGGGTTTTAAAACTAATTTCTTAAGGTTTCTTTGTTTAATCTTTATAGTTTTTACAGTGCTGTTTATTTATTTCTCTGCTGTACTCAGTTTGTTACTCTGAAAGCATGAAAGATGAGCAACAACAAAACTTGAATTACATCCCACGCAGAGACCTCACAGCCTCCCCGGGCAAACAGGCACAATGTTATCTCCAAGCCCTTTCTCCCTTCAAATATCTGCCCTTCTGCTGGGGGCAAGGCAGCAGAGCAAAGAAGATATTGTTCTGTTCAACCCCATTCCTGGCACTGCAGCCCAACAGCAGCATGGAAATCTTGGCAGGGAACGCTGGTGCCTGGGCCTCAACAGTTGCATGGGGCACGCAGCCAGAGGCTGCCCAGCTGCTGCTGGAAGGGGCTCCAAGTCACCCTCTCACCTACTGGGCCTCTCTGGTTCCACAAACCACTCACCCATATGGTGAAAACTGGAGTGATATCAAGGAGACTTCTTCACATCCACAAGTCCTTGTATTAGCTGGTATGGGCTCTACTTGGTAGTTGACTGCTATGATCCAGGCACGGGCTAGATGCTCAATTCATTTAAAGAGGCCTCAGAATCACGTCTGCTACCAGAAATAAAACCAAAACTGCTTTGGAGTCAGTATAGCTGTGATTTGTCTGCTCCTAAAGAGAATTACGTGAGCATAGGAATCTATTTGTCAGTGGGCAGTTTCAGCTTTGTACTAGATATATGATTTTATAGGAAATCCAGATGTCATTTAGAACAGTGTCAAAAGTCAGACTAAAATTAGTATTCACTGAATGGAGGCTTTTAAAAGAAAAATATGCTCTGCAGCTTAAAGAAAGAACTGTAAAAATATCTCAGACTCGTGTATTTCTCTTATGTCAATGGGGTTTCTCTTGTGCAAATATATAAGTCTAAAGAATCAAGAGTGAAAATACTTTCCATGTTTCTGTTTGGATATGATCCCAAGGCTCATACCTTGGGATCAAATTATGAGACACAGTTCCCCTAGAGTACAGAACTGTCCACCACTTTGATTGGCACACATAAAATCTACCTACATGAAAAGTCTTGAAAAGACCAAGATGGGTTCTCCACATTTATTTAGCAAACAAATGAAATTACTTTCAACAGTCTTAGGTTTACTTAGGCAATACCAGAACTCTCTGCACACTAGTCCACTAGTCAGTGTAAGCAGGGAAAAAAGCCCAAAGTACTGCTTGTTTTGTTTTGAGACAGCTACACCAAAGCTCTACCTACCACTCCACAGAGTGAGCTCACCTTCATGCCATGCTGTGCCTACCCAAATTGTAGCAGTCACCCACTTTCACTGAATAAAATGGTGCTTTATTTGTAAAGATGTAAATAAAGCTCTCTTTGTTCATGAAAGATCCCTATTCTTTTCAGCAGAAGGCATGATCTCATCATTCTGATATAATTGTCTCATTAATTGCATGAAAAGAAACTTTGCATTGCCACAGCTGAAACAGATCACTCTAGCAGGTGAATTTAAGAGTCTAGAGGGATGTTTACAATTTACCTCATCAGCAGGAAGAAGAATATATGTCATTTAGCTATTCCCTAAGAGTGAGAAAGAAAGCAAAATCAGCATGGGGCTAGGCTGACATCAAGATGCCATTCAAAGAGTATCCAGACCCAACAATGTCTCAGCCTCATAATAAGCCTTTTACGATCAGTTGGCCCTCAGCTGCATTGCAAAATTCCATTTCAGAAAGGGATTAAAGCTATCTTTTAGTCAGGAACATTCCACTGCACCTTCAGGAGCACCCATTTACATTAACAGTTGGTGTTGATATTTTCTGCTGCATGGTCCTCTTTAAGTTCTGCAAAGACATACTTCATGTAGCTTTTTGATCAGTTGCAATTTTCTGGTTCAAAAATGATTTAAGAATCTCACGTGTTGAGATTTGTGAATCACAGCACGGACAGTTTCAGAAAGAAAATATTATAGTTTGGGGTTTGTTTTTTTTAAGAAGAAAACATTATGGTCATACAATAAATAAATTTCTCTGTTGTAATAGAGAGTACCATTCAATACAGATTTTGAGCTAAAAATTTTTTTTCAAATCACTCTTCCTTCCAGAGTTCTAAACAAATTGAATAAAAGGTGATTAGACACAAGAGCTGTATGAAAGAAAAATCCTTTCTTTCAGACGCATGTCAGTAAGAAATCTCAGCAACTTAACACTCACTTTTGAACTGAGACTGTACTTGAGTCGATTCTAAAACAAACATTGGGAGAGTCAGCTACAATAGACATGGTATTCAGTGCTTTGAGAGTTTCAGTTTATTGAGACTGACAATTACAGCAGCTTGATGCTGAAATAGCCATACTGATCCAGGGAGGTGGTGGAGTCACCATCCCTGGATGTCTTTAAAAAAAGACTGGATGTGGCACTCAGTGGCATGCTTTAGTTGAGGTGTTAGGGCATGGGTTGGACTCGATGATCTTGGAGGTCTCTTCCATCCTGGTGATTCCGTGATTCTGTGATCTGGATGCAAGGATGCTGTGTGTTCTTCAAGTCCCACTAGGAAAACCAAAGTCCTTGTAAGAATATCCTGTTCTTGGGGACTAAAGCTGGAAATTCAGGAATGTGGAGTTACAAGATTAGAACTCTATCCTAAGCACTATAAGAAGGCAAGACCAAGTAGAACTGTCTCTACTGCAGGTCGTTCTACTTCTCCCAGTTGGATATAGTGGTGGTGCACATTGACACCATGCCAGAACAGGTCAACAGACTTTTCACCTTTCCTCCAGCTCATCCTCTCATGTCCCTAGGATTGCAGTTCCACCCTTGCACTCACATCACTGCTACTTGGATTTCACTTAAAATATCCAATTTGCCTTTTTTGTTTCAGAGTTTGTGTCTAACTCCACATGTATGGAGTTATCTGTTTTATCTGCTTTTGACCATGATCTCTTGGATTTTGGTGCCAAGGACAAATACATCTTCATCTTCAACAGGAAGATCCATTTGAGAGACCGTATATCACTCTGATCTGCTAGAGATTATGCCTGCCATATTAACATAGAAAATGGACCTCCTCCTATCCCCAGATAAATAAGTAAAGCAAATTCTTGGCAAAAGGAACCATAAATTGCCTCCTTTAGATATCATTATTTATAAAGTTTCATATCCTGAGATATATTAACTAGGCTGAGCACTGTGGAGTTCTTCCTCTGCAGAGAGGAAGTATGGCCTCCCACACTAATAAGTCTTCAACTCATGCATCTCAATGAACAAATGCTTTAACAACTCCCACATTACCACATTAACTCAAAAGCATCTCAGGACAACCTTCAAGTTAGCATTTCAGCATATATAAACTGGATTCCTGAGAGAGCAGGTTTTCAAGAACTGCAGTGCACTCCATGGCATTGAAAGACCCCCATAGTCTCTGCTGTTGCTCCTGCAGCAGCTGTTCTCCATTTTGCTGCAGTTATGGGGTAAGGGCATCTGGATTTCAACCCAATGTCATCAAAGAACGGCACCTGTAGGTGGGCTGGTCTTTAGTCAAGCTTACAAAGGCATCCTCATACTCAGCATCACTGGAAAGCTGGCTTGCTTTCCACTCCAGCATGTCTTTCTGACTCCAGCAGGCTCTGAATACTGACACCCTGCTCTAAGTCACATGCCTGTAGAAGGGAGCAGATCAGCAGCATGGGTGGCTCCTGGCTGTGGAAGTGTCAGAAGCAGCTTTTGCAGGGTGAGGGGTGTCTGCAAGACCCCCGCCCCTGCAGCAGATACGCTTGCTTCCACCCTAGTTTTGGAATAACTAATTTATCTCAAGAAACTCCTCCAGCTCAGAAGAGGTTACAACCTCCAGCCGCCTGTCATCACCCTTCTGCTTGAGATTATCTGCTGGAGGGGCTCTTATTACAAATGTTCCACAATCTGTTGCCTTCAAAGAGAACCAAGTTAACTTAAAAAAAAAAAAGTCTTTTCAACCTAACTCATTTTGACAGACAAGTTAGAAAACGACAACATGCACAACGAACAGATCTGAGATGATGATAATCACCAGCTGAAAAGAGGGTGACAAGCAGCTGAGGGACAGTTACATCTTCTGAAAACACAGAAGATCCAGGCAGTAATTTCTGCCCACAACTTGATTAAATGACAGTTAAACCCAACACAGCTTATTTTCCATACATTGCTAGAATAAAGAAAAATTAATTCTCATCTGTGTAGCTAAAGCTAACATCTTCTGCTTAATCCACCAAGAACACTCCTTCTGCACAACCAAGTGTTAAAGTATACAAAGTCTCTTCACAAAATCTTTTTTTCAATGACCTGTCAACTTCCTTACCTTCAATGAATCAACATTTTTCTATTTGTCTCGTTCTATACCCCACCAAAAAATAATCTGTTTCATTTTTCATGGTGCAAATGCAAGCTCCATGTTAACACACAAATTTCTCTTTCATTCTACAGTCATATGTGCTTTTGCAATAACACAAAATAAATTTTATCTTTCTACAAAAGAGTGGATAAGGAACTCTGCCATAAAAAAACCCACCATGATAACCTCCTTACTGAAGCAGAGCAGGAGAATCTCACCTAGGCCCTTCCTAAGAGAGTAACATCGTACTGCAGCATAGCTGTTTTCATGTCTGCTGATGCTAGTGATTATTCTTCTTGGGAGCAATCCTGTATTGCTGAAGCAGTTCTGGGAAGCCTCAGCTCTTCTCAGGGAGGGTCCTGTTTGTTTGGAGTTCGGAGGGGATTTTTTTAACCTCAAACATCTTTTTGTGTTTGCAGCTGTACTGAAAAGCCCAACAGACTAGTTCCATACAGGCCACACAGGGATGATTGGAGCTTTGGCAGTAATTCCTCTGAGGACTCCAGGGATGATCACAACAGGGAGGGGTACACAGAAACTACAGAGCCTGTGCAAGAAATAGGTAGCATATGCAAGAGGCTTTGAAATAACTTCCTAACATACACCAGCTGCCTAACATGGATTGACTGATCTCAGAAAAAGCCATGCAATTGTGAAGCAGCAGAAAATGAGTTTTGGGGAATCAAAATATTTGTCTGCATTAAATGGTTTATACAAGTAAATGGTGACATTAAGAATCAACTGTTGCTCTAGGTATTAAGTGTTTTCAAAATTTCATTCCATCATTTAATTTACTTGATTTCTAAAAATGTCAAATCTCTTTAATTAGTACTCAATTATACTATGGGTTACTAGTCTGTAAGTCAGCATTATTTCCAGATGCAAGTTTTAGGCTCACAGTTGTGCTTTCACAGTTAAAAGCAGGTAAGAAAGAATCTTTATCTCATGATCTCAGGTTATGCTCACATCCTGTTCACACATATCTTGCTTTCTGTTTTGTCACAAGGACAATACAGCTCAGAAACATTTTACTATCACTTTCACACTTTCATTTAATTCTTTTGGTTTTTTAATTCTTGTAATATTTATTAAATTTTCAGCTACTGTTAACTACTAAGTGCATCAACATTTTCCTTTCTTCTCTTTGACTCCCTAGAGAAAAAGCTAAGGGACTGGTGAATGCATAGTTTTAAAATTTAAAACTAAAACCATTAAAAATCAATGCTGTTAGTCCTTTTCCTCCATGGTTATGTATACCAAATATTCATACCACATTTACAAGACCATGAAGTATGAAAAGTAAGCCTTCAAAAGGCATGATTATGTAGGAACTTCTTAGAGGTAACATCTGCTTAAACCATTAGAAAATGACCTAAAACAGTAGTTCAAGTTTGTTTTGTCAAGTCATCTCTAGATTTCATTATCTAGAATCTTTCCTAGCAATTTCTTTCCCTAACACTCAGCAAGAGAATTTAGAAATGAAAGCATATTTATTCAAGAGAGGCTTGGAACAGAACATAAGGTCCAAATATTCTTGAATTTTGGAAAGTTGACTCCACACCGCTGTCTTTATTTACACTGGAAGAGAAAGAGAGAGACAACCGTGAGAAGCTGTAGCAATGTCAAAATGAGGAGGACATTTTAATACTTTGTCTTTTGCCCAGTGTTTCCAGTAGAGAAAATAAATCAAGAAACTACTCCAGTACCAAACACAGCAATGAAAATGTAAAACCCACAATGCAATACTAAAATTTTCTAAAACCTACTGTACAGACTGTCAGACAATCCACAGGGTAACACATCATGATTTACCTGAAAGGTGGGTTAAATTACAAGCCTTCATTGTTTTTCCGTTGCCTTCCCTTTCTGTGGAGGTCCTAGTCTCCAAACATTGATAGATAGCATCCACAGGAACAAGCTGAAGCTCTGAGCTGATTTTCACACAGTTGCTGAAAACCCGTAAGATAAAGGTGAAGAACCACTGAAGAACAGATTACTGAGACAGGAAAAAAAAATCTGGAATATGAGGACACAAGGTATTTCTTTCTGAACACAGAAATTCCACTTGCCTAGCTATCATACTTTACTATGAACCAACTTTCAAAGACTATTTCTCTCTAGTACTCATGAATCATTTTCTAACATTGCGTCTTTGGCAGCTTGAAGCATTTTGAAAGTGGAAAGCAAATAAAATTGCTTTTAATGCACTCATAAGAGGGTACTTCAGGTTTTTTAAAAGCCATTTTTTCTCTATCTTTTAGCTGCTAGGAGGCTTTAAATGGGACCCCTGTAGGTTTTTGTCTGTAAACCATACGAGAGCATAAAAGCTTGGAAAACTTGCAGAGATTCTGAAGCAAGTTCACACAGCTTCATTGAAACTGTGTGTGGTTTTGAAGCTCACCAGGGCTCTACTCACCAGGAACCATTTAAAATTGCCAACTTATGAAGTAGATTTAAAACTCATAAAGGATTATGATGAAAACCTAAGACTTATTTCGTAGGCTTCCAGCTTGAAAGAAAAAAACCCATTCTGTAAATAGGGAGGAATGGGTTTTCATTCTCTGAAAGTTTTGGGGTTTTGTTTCTTTGAAAACACATATAGGAGCCTGAAAAAGGGATCAGAATAACCTCTGTAAACACAGCCTGAATTAACCTGCATCAAAGTGATTTACCTGTATCAAAAGAATCAAAACTGATCAATCCATTATACCAACACAGGGTGGCTCAGCTATCCTAAAAGCACTTGCAGTATGGTTACAATCATAATCCATCAAATCTTTCCATCTTTGGAGATGACTCTTCTCAGCCCACTTTAATATCAATCAGAACAGCCAGCAAGAAAAGAAGACTTTGGAAACCACCATAAATACCATGAGAAATGAGAAATTACTTTCATTTATATGAAGAATCAGTCAAAGAAGATTTCATGACTCATACAATTCACTCTCTATTTTGTATTGTAGGGTTTATTAGGACTTGGTGCTGCAAAAGAAAATGGAAAAATGTTGGTTTGAATTGCAAGGGAGACATGAAAATTTATCACAATAGAGTCTAATATAGCATTTTCTCCTTTCTGTACATACACAGTCGTCTTTGAAGGCTCTCAAAGTTCTGCGAGCAAAGATTGCCAGATTGGGTTTTTACTTCAGTCAACGCAGAAACTCTAGCAAGATCCTAAGAAGTTAATGGACAGAAATGAAACTGCTTTTCATGATTTCTGATGGCAAGCAGTACAGTGGAGATTGTTTGATACTATTTAAATTTGTTGTGGGACTGACTTTTCCATTAATGTTTGCTTTTGGCTTGGATTCTCACTACTTATCAATTTTATATCCACTGAAAATAAAGAATACTCAACAGTCCTGTTGATTTCAGATTAAACATTCAACACAACAGGAGCTGTGCAGTGCCAGGAAATCAATTTCACTATTCACTAGGGTCATAAAGAACATGGGGTTGGTCATAGAAGCTTCTTTTTCCACAATCACAACTAGCCACGGAATTAATTCCTGACTTGGGAAGGTCTATGTAACAGCTCTTCTGCTCATATATAATACACCAAAAGTGTTGACACTCTTTTCCCTGTTTGGCTTGGAATCCATTGGCCCACACCAAATGATCAAAATTTGTAATATATAAGCCCTTGCACAAGAGCAGGAGGAAATAGAGATCTGCAGTTTCCGAAGTCCTTACACTAGCTGAGGTTTTTAAGAGCTTCCAGAGGTACAAAGGAGAATGTTCAAACCTTGAAGAGGATACCAAAACATTTATCCCTGCCTGTTTGGAGGGGACAGAGGTCCTGACCTCAAATGTAGAGACAGGAAGCAAAACACACTGACTAGGTGCTTAAAATATTGTTGCCAAAGGAAGTTCCAGCACACACCTTATGCACTTGTAGCAACCTTCAGTGCTTCAAAAGAAGGTGGA
>VWYI01025510.1:0-11884 GCA_013399455.1 Anthoscopus minutus | reverse complement strand
AATAATTTCCTCCTTTTAAACTGAGCAACATACATAATAAGGCAAAGCAATATTAAGGGAAGAAAACAGTGTGTTTCACCTGACACTCTGGCTGAATGTGAGGAAAATAACTGCTTGTAGACAAAACTCTTCTCAAAACTGGATACTGCTAAAACCATGAAACAGAAACTGCAGTTACATAGGCACCTATGTGAATTTGGCCTGAATAATTGCACATCCACTTTCATTTGAAGCTGGCATTCCCTTCCATCTGTGAAGTCCAGTGCTTCCCCAGCTCTGATACACCTCTCCTCTCAAGCAGCCTTTTGCTCCCACTCACCGCCCTGCCTTTCTGTTTGACAGCTATCTCTGGCTGTATTGCAAGCTACAAAACAGCAGCGCCATTTAAGTAATTTTTCATCCTGCTCTGGTATTTTGGATCATTAATACAAGTCTCTGTGGTCATACTATTTAGAACAAGTGCTTCAGCAATGTATTTACAAGATGCTTACTTTTTCTTCCAACTAAAACTGTTTCCTCTGCTCTCTTTCCTGCCTCAAAGGAACTATCAGTCAGACAAGAGTTCCTTTTTAGCATACAAATTATTAAAAAGATGCAGTGGCATTAGGCAGACCATTTGGCAAGTAATTAAATACCTCAGAAAATATGGGGAAAAATAAAGAGAGTTTCCAGATGGTACACATTTTTACTTTAGTCATTAAAATTAAAAGGTAAATTATGAATATGTGTGCATGTGAAGTTAGTATATTAATTTAAATTACTAGATGTAATTTAGCCAGGATACACTGAAAATATAATTTTGTGTTTCTTTTTCAACCAAGATGAGTGTCACTAGCACTAAAACCTCTTTCTCAGAAGAGGTGCTCTGTGGAAGTCTCCTGTAGCAAGGACAGTCAGACAGTCTGACTGAACAACACAAAGCTGGGAGCCAATTTTCTTTCTCAAATCCAAGCCACTTTAACAGCTTTTCACTGCTTTTTTCACTGTTAGTCTCAGATGCCAAAATCATTAGCCACTGAGGAAATCCAGATAAAGGAAAGAAATAATTAGGGATTACTTTAATATTGTTTGCTGTAGTTGTCTTTACCTCTGACTGTACAGTGAAACTGAGACACCAGTTTGTTGCCTTTACAAACAGACTGCAAGAGAGCCCTGAAGGGTGCATTTTTCCATGTGCTTAGCTGTATTTGTATCCTAAACGGTGATACTCAATCATTAAGTCATGTGTTAAGTATCTGGTGAGCTTATTTTCAGAGGGATTTAACTTCCACGTGGGCTTTTAAATAAATAGGCCAGACTTCCAAAACTATTCAAGTGTTTTCCTTCCTTGCATCCCCCATAGGCACTGCTGTGCTGGAAATGCCTTGATAAAACAGCTGACTGACTCTTGCTAGGTAGCAACAGGAATACCTGGGAAGTACACACCAGGCAGTGTCACTGGTTACCCTGTGAATTTTTGGCATGTTCTGTGTATCAGGGTACGGCTGAAAGTGTGCATGGAGCAGCTTACTCTAACACAGCAAGCTGCATGGAAATAGCCTGTACAGTATGTCCAGGAGCCATATTTGCCTTTTCTTTGCTGAACAAAGGCAGTCCCCTAATCTCCACAAAATATTCTGTATTGTTAATTTGCTAATCTGTAAGTGTGTCTTCACTGTAGCCCCTAAAGCTAGGCATCAGCATGTTCACAATAGCCATAGAAAGCTTATTAGTTGTTTGTTTCTTAGTGTTTAAAACTGCCTGGTAAAGGAAACACGTTTTCAAAGTCCGCTGTTCCACTTGCATCTGCAAATACGGCAGGAAAATATTTATTGTGAATTTACTCTCAAAAGGCACAACCTAGTTTAGTGACAGGGACCTTTTAGTAGATTTTCTGTGCTCACAGACCTGAAAACCTAACTAGTCAGTCAGTACTTGTACTAGTGATGCCTTAAGTTTTAGCTTTCAGCTAATATTTTTCAGATTCTGTGCTACCTAGGTGTGTAGTCTTGAGCCTTGTATTAAGTGTTAGTGAGTTCTCTTCACAGGGTAGGTAGGCAAAACAATTCCTTTCCAGCTTGAGACCAAGGACACTTGTTACAAATTTCAGGCCCAAAAGGTAGAAACAATGGAGAACTGAAGAGAGCAACAGGGAGGATGGAACTTCGTAACCCTAAGCAGTGGCTGGGCTATTAACTCCCATATGCAGATAGACCAACACCTAAAGAAATGTGTGACCTCGTGACCAGTTATCCATTTTGTGCCCATTTTGGGTCCATCTTTGGTGTATCCCTGGCCAGGCTCTTGTAGTGCCCAACGTGTATCCTTTATGGCCTTTCAATAAATACCTGCTTTATTCTCAGCTCTGTCTAGTCTCTGTTTCAGGTGATCCTTCTCAAGGCGTCACTGGGGATAACTTTTAGAAGTCTTGGTTATGCAGGTTTAAACATGCCTTAGATTTAGTTTAAGTCAACAACACCAGAATGCCTAGTGCATTCATTTTTTCAAAGTACTGCTTGTTCATCCTATACATTGAGAAGCATCATATTCAGTAGATATGATTACGGAGCCAGAACCTAGAAATCTAAGTATTCTAGCTCTGCCATGACTTATTATGGGATTCTTGAGCTATCCTGTCATCTTCCCAAATTTCTGTTTCCTTCATTTTTTTGTTATTGCTATAATTATTTAGAATATAGTATCTCACATGGCAAATGCACTCTCATGCCCTTAGCAGAAGGAGATATGATCTGAAGTGCAACATCTAAATACAGCTTGTTTAAACCATACAGAAGCTGATGTAAATAAGAAACATGCACATAAATATTTCTTTTTCACCACAAAGAAGTGTAGCATTTTTTGCTTATTTCAGTAATGTTAATTATTGCTGAATGTAGTCAAGAGCACAAGGAGAAATGCTTTTTGTTTGCACATAATGCAAATCAGCTCTTTCATTTGTAGCCATCTGTTTTTATATTCCAGACGTGATTCCCCACAGCAGGTCACAGATAACTCTTCTTCATTCCACAAACAAAAAAGCAGATTACAAGTGTTTTAGTTGGGATATGTGATGCTTTTTACATGCTACTTATACTGCAAACTGTTCTAGAACATCTTCCTCAGGCAATTTACTCATAACATATGCTTGTTAATGAAAACTTGGCTTTTCATTAAAAAAAACCTATAAATGTTCCAAGCCAAAAATGAAAACATGTTCTTTCACCCTGCAGGCAAGATGTATTCTATTCTTGACTTCCAAAATAGCAATGGCATCTGGAAAATCCTTTTGAGAAAACTGCACTAGTCTAATTTCAAAAGGGAGGAACTGAGGTGTAGTACAGACACCTGTCCTCTCTGCTTTCAGCAGCTGAGACACCAGCACCAACTGGAAAATAAATCAACTTGCACTGACCTGCCCTTTGGACAGCTCAGCTGTACCTGCAGTACTTCCCAGGCACTGAGGTGCACATGTAACCTTGTTTATGACACTTCAATATCTCCACTGAATGTTGTGCTTATGCTTTACATATGATTTTGTGCAAACTGAAGAAATCATTCAGACTTTGTCTGTTATAGAAAACTGACCTGATTTTACTGACATGTTAAGAAAGGGATTATTGTCTTAGCGTGGATGCTTTATTCAATTATAAAGGTGCCAGTACAGGAAGGATAATAAACTACATAAGTATAAATCAGTTTTAAATGTCTATAAATGCCCTTATTTCCCAAGCTGTGGGAATTTTTTTGTTTTCAAAACATAATTTCCTATTGGCTTAAAATTGTAGTAAGAAGATCAGATTTACTGATTCTAATTAACAGGGGAAAAAGCCCACAAACCCCCCAAAGCACACAAAACTCCCACAGAACCCCCAAAAATAAAAGAAAAAAAGACAACTCTACATTATTTCCTAACATTTGAAATGAAAAATCACTGTCAGGATTTACATTAGTACTATTTTTATAAGAATAACCATAAACTAAAATTTCTCGTATATACAAAAGTGTACCTTCTGGGCTAAGAAATCCATTTTTCTCTCATCCTATTAGCTATTACCACTATTCCCAGCTTCCTAAGGATAATAAGACAAAAAAAACCCAAACAGTATAAGTCTCTTTCACTCTTCTCAAGTATTTCTCCAGAAAACATCACAAAAGAGGATATGATATGCAAATTTATTTGTTCTCTCTATATTTTCAGCTAGTGTGTAGGTCCATATTTGAATAATTTTATGCAAGAATGCTTAAATTCAAGAATATGTAATCCTAAACACTGAGTACTTGTTTTACACTCTTTGACCCTGGTGTCCAGGTAAGTGCATTGCAAGGTCACAGGCATAGGCATTTGAGTAAATCCCAGTTAGATCAGATTAAATCTAGCAAAGTGCATTCGACAGGTGGACAGGGATACTGATCCTGATTCTGCTTTCTGCTGTAGTTTAGTCCTTCTTCAGCAACCCAGCCAGGTTCTGCTCTGTCCCATGCCCTTCATTACTGTCATGACTAAGGACTGCGGCAGAGCGTTGGGTTTCAGTGCAGCCTGATCAGCACATGGTGAAACTTACCTTGCCAGCCACACAAAGGCTAAGCAAAAGCCTCAAGAAGGTGGGAGCAAGCACAATCTTTAACAATCCTCAGGCTCACACTGTTTTTATTTCCCCAAGACCCCAGCCCTTGCTGTGTCATATCAATAGCTGTGAGCTGGCAGTGGCCCCTGCACACCTGGTACCTGTGGGGCTGGTCTGTGTTGCTGAGTCTCCCCACACAGCCCTGCAGCATGCTTCATCAGCTAGGATGGACAAACTGCCCTTCCCATCAGAATGCCAGGTGGTGCTGACCCCTAAATGCTCTCGCCCCCAGTGCAGCTGCTGCACACTTGAGGGTTTTGTGAACAGCGTTATAGAACATTGCCCCTGGTTTGCACCAGCTCTTCTCCATTGCTTTTTTGTTCATATTGGCCTTGCCTAGAGCTTTGATAATGTGCTAATATGTGCTTCTCCTGCTGATTCGTGATGAAAAGGCAGGTTGCCATCTGAAGCAAGGCAGTGACTGAGTCATTGGTCCCAAACCACTGATGCTATATCTATTCTTCACAAAGGCATTTGTGTCATTAGCCTCTCACACAAGGTTACAAAATGTAAAAATATATACAGCCTTCTGACTTAGACGTTCTGCAGTTTAAAAACAGAGATCAGAAATATCAAAACCTTGATCTTACAGAAAAATAAACCACACTGTTACACCTTTATTTGGGATGATATTGACATTTCTTGAATGTCTCAAGCCAGAGGTACCAGTCCACAGATTTATAAAGCAAATCAGGATTCAAAAGTCCCGTGTTTATGCAGAGTTTTTCATTTAACACTGCCACAGAAAAGAAATGTCAGATCTTTAGGAAAGTATAAACTATATTTTCTTCAGCTTCCAGAAAAAATATGACATGTCTGAAGATTTTATTTATGTTCTCTGCTAAACCCCTCCATTTCAATTTATACTATTGAACAATGTGATCTTTGAGGTTCATATTTTTTGATTATACATTTATTTTATTCCTCTCTTACACCTTCATTTTTAGAGTGCAAAGAGTATCCATCTGACAGAGTATATAGATATGAAGTCTGTATCTCTGCCTAATCCATGTTTGCAGAGGTAAATTACATCTTTCAACGCATGATAGAAGGGTCATGTTGTTGCATCATTCCCAGAAAAGTTTCCTTCAGTTTTTCCAGCAGCAGTTTTGCCAGAGCAGACACTGGATTAAAAGTGGAGAAAAATATCTGGTTCATATAAATTAGTTGTAGATCTGTCAGTGTCGCTAGAACTGATTACCCAGGCAGTGATTCCAGATCATGTGTTTCCCTTGGAATCCTGGAACGTGTAATGCTTTCATTATAAACTTTCTAAAGAAAATATATTATCTATTTGCCAGTTAATATAGGAAAACACACAAAATATAAGCCATTCATCAAAAACTAATATGTGGATAAAAAGAAATCCTTTCCTTTTGAGTCTTATTTCTGAAGGTTCTGAATACTGGGGATGACACACAAGTACTGTATGACACATATGAAGTCAGAAGCAGAACTTTCAGTACAGGTTTCTTGCATGCAGATAACAAAGAGTGGTCACTTTTCTTATATTCCTTGCCCAGTATGGGCTCACTGGGCAGCAGGAGCATCTCCTCACCCCCTCAATGCAGTTGCACTCCCTCAGGCTTGATCATCTGCACATTGCTCTGAGAGTTGCAGCCAATGTGCACAAGGGCAGATGGACTAGGGCACAGGGAGAGGGGACCAACAGGTCCGTGTGTGCCCGGGGCAGGAGCCTAGAGCAGCCCTGCCCTGGCAGGCAGAGTCCCAGCAGTGATGCCACCGGGGCTGGGAGCATCCCTGGGGAGTAGGCCCTGTGGTTTCAGCAGGATTAGAATTGTGCCTCCATGAGTAACTAAATTCCTTCACTGAGGCCGAAACCAGGAACGCTTCCAGAGATATTTTCTTACAAGTTTCAATGGAACCAAAACAATGAAGCTGTTAAGAAGGTAAGGTGGAAAATAGGAAGCTTATGACACGTCTTCAACTCTTTAAGCTTTGTTGGAAACTATTTATTACAGTGTACAGTATTTCAGTAAATTAATTGTGGTGAATGGATCTCTTTTAAGGGAATAAACTGAATTAAACCAGGAATTAAACTAAACCTAATTGTATTGCATTTTGTATAATCATGTAGAGAGAATTCCTTATTCTGACTTAGTACTTTACCTTTGATAAGATTTATATTTTATCACTTAGAATAAAATAATTTTTATTTTATGCACACATGCAAAGATGCATGTGAGGAAAATAAATATATTTTCGAAATCTTTCAAAATTTCATATGTGAATGATATATAGTAAGTTAACAAGAAAGCTGATGTTCCTGCTGGCAGATTATACCATATATGAAATACATTCTGCATGTCCTTGTTTAAATTACAGGAGAAAAATATATGATCTAGTTAACAAGACTACATTTCAGTTTTAAAAAATCCATTAATTTATAAAATATTACTTCCCTTATATTGGGCAGATATAAAATATTAGATTCATTATAGTCTACCTACACTGCAGAAATAGACAGAAATACACAGAAAAGGAGGGCATGGTGAAAAACAAAAGCTATATTCATCATTACATAGGAAAATTAAGTGAAATAACAGGAAGGTTAAGTCTTAAAATAAATGGATATTTAAAAAAATATAACCCCATGCCATTCACAGATTAAAAGGCACAAATCAGATATAGTGCCCAAAGTCTCTGATGCTTTTTGACTAATGTGTTTTGTGGAGGGTCAGTGGATGAGCATGAGAGTGTTTGCATATTGATCTGGAGGGCCCAGATTCACCCTGACCCCATCATCCTGAAATGGCTCCATGGCCAGCACACATGTCTATGATTGGAGTCTCCATGACAGCATATTGGCCTATCTTGGCACACATTTCTGAGCTCTTTTAAAGCTCTTCAATAAAGGACAGGTTATTTTTTGGTGAAATTTTAAGTATCTAGAACAGTTAACAGTAACCAGTGTTAAAAATTAGTTAAACATAGTAACAGTCAAGTATTTCCGTGTTAGCATGTTGACAGAGAACATCACTCCATAAGCGTTTACTTTCTGTATACTTACTTCTCCAACAATAATCAAATCTCCATTCAAACAAATCCATGCTAACAAATTGCAGGATTAAAAGAATATAAGGCCTTTTATGAAATATCCCATTATTAATAATTTTGCCTGTGCTGTATCAGTTTGTGAGTAGCTAAAGAAATTATGCCCACTGATGTCTAGGGAAGCAGTACTCGACATATCCTGGGTTTCTGTGATTTTTCCAGAGCACACAGAAGTGCAACAGAAAAATAAATTTGTTTATTCCTCTCTATATTGACAATGGACTGACCATATGTAGGTACAGAACACAAGTGAGTAATGAAGATTTTTGCATCATTTTAGATTATTAGTATTACAGGAGCTTGACTATTGACTATAATGAGAAAGCAGATTCAACAATTCTCCCATTACTTCCTGCATAAAGAAAGGTAAACAACTTTAGGTCTCCTCCCTTTTAGGAGGAGTGGAGCATATTCAATAAAAAAGCAACAAAGGGAATAGTTCAGTGGATGAATAACACTGAGCTAGGAGCCTGGGAAGACAAATATATAATCCAGATATACTAATGTGTATTAATTGTCGAATTATGTGCTCTGAGTCTCTGTGTAATATAGCTACACATGTTCTGCCACAAATGAAATGTTCTGTTCATTTAATTTCAATGCTCATGCAAAAAATTTATACTTCCCACTCATTTTGGCATTCTTTGTAGCACAAATATAATATGAATGAAGCAGAAATAAATGAGAATTCTTCTCTTCTTGGGACAGACTATTTTGCTTGCAGTAAGTAGATCCATCTAAAATCAGTTAGTTTTACATTCAGCAGGGGATAAATTTACACCTAGATGCCAGAAAGCCTATTAAAATATATTTTTTTAATCTACGTATAAGGATACGTCTTCTTACGGCTGTGAACTTTGGGCTAGAGTTCTCAGACTCAACTTACATTTCATGAGCACTGAAAGTCAGACCAGCAAAGCATCTTCAGATGTCAGGGTTGTATTGCAGCCCTGTCATTTAGAATAGCTGAGCTCAGAGGTCTGTTGAAAGGAGGAGATATAACAGATATAAAATCCTCACTGAACCTTACCTCAAAGACACTTTTTGTTGAAGGGCATGTACTTCCCATTCCCTGAGTGGATGAAACTTCTGGTTCCAAATCCTTGTTGCTCAAAAATAACAGAGGGACCAAAAAGATGTTTATCTGGGTCAAAACCTTTCCTGAAGTTTGTCTGATTTGCCTGATTAAGTGCTGCATGTAAAAGACATGTTTTGTGGTGGCTTCATGCATATTATGGAATGCTTCACCATGGGGCTCAAATTTTCAGCACCACTGAAACTTCACAGAGAATGCAGGGTCCAGATTTGGACTCACAGTGCAGGATAGGTCCTGGTGCATAGTCATGAGTCCAGCACAGGGGACCCCGAGATAGTCAGGGCTGTAGAAATGGATGGGAAAAGGAAATAGAGGTTGCTGGAATGGTTTGGCCTGAGGAAGAAAAAGGGAACAGGACAACTCACTGCTGTCATGTTGAATGTGAAGGGACAGGAAGCTACAAGCACAGTTCTGAACACAGGAAATTTTGGTTTAACATTAAGAACACTTTTTCATCATGAGAGTGGACAATAAGTTGGAGGTAGCTCAGAGTGGTTGTGTGTGTCTCTATCTATAGAGATGCTCAACCCTCAAATGAAAATGGTTCTGAGCAACTTGTTCTCATTGTCCCTGCTTTATCCAGGGAGCAGAACTAGATAACTGCTTCAGCTCTTTTTATATCATAAAAAGCTTCTGTCCTTGTGTGACTATATAACTCTTAGCATATATTATTGGTTTACAGCAAGCCTTTCCCTGCTTTTGAGTCTGCCCTGATCCTGAAAAGGGTAGTGCAGTGCTGTCACCACATGTAATTTAAGTCAAGAAATTAAAATATTTTACCCACCTTCTCTTGCAAAGAGGTTTTCCAGAGAGACCCATAGATAAAAGGCAGTGAGGATTCCCTGTTCCATACCCGTATTCATTTGATGCCCAAAGGAAAAGAGTGATAAAGCCCCCATGCTAGACTGATAGTATGGCCTGTAGCATCTCAGCTTTAAAAACATCACAATAAAGCACACCGGGTATGAATATCCAGTGCACATTGGCAGCCCAACTCCACAGTTCCCTCAGAAACTTATGGCATACCGTAAGTGTAGAGTCAGGCAAGGATGCACAAAGGAATAAATGAGAACTCTTATCAACTACACTGATTTTAGCAGAAGATTAAAATCTCAAATTAGAATGTCTTCTTTTGGTTCAGGAATTTCAGAAATCCTATAGGATCCTATATGGATGTCTGGGTTGGTTTTTGTCTTAACATACTGTTTTATTCTCTTTTGTCTTAACAGCATATTTTATTCTCACTTTTTCTGTTGATTGGTTCTTACTACATTCCTTGAGGGAGACTTGAGAGAACATTACATGTAAACATTACATGAAATGTAATCCAGCAGTGTATATTTCCTACCCCAAGAATAGTTTGGATTTATATCCTCAAGATCCAGAAATGTATCTCTTCATTTGGCTAAGACTCCCTTAATGAATTATTTGGATAACTTCCAATACTGAGTTATTTGAATACTTTATACTTCTTATTTTCACAGAAATAAATATGAGGAGAGACTACTAAATGCTATGTTTCCTAACTTCCTTGGCCTGCCACTGCAGTAAAGCCTCACACAGAGTGTACACTCTCAGCAGCTGAGTGTATGGTAATTGCTGAGAATAATTTAGTATATTAAAAATTAATTTGAAGGATAATTACTATTTAAGACAGTTCTGAATTTTCCCCAGTGGGACCCAGCTGCTGAAATGCAAAGAATTGGGTTGCAGGACAACCATCTATCAAACTTCTGTCTCCATCTTCCAAGAGGTTCTCATCACCAGGGCAGTAATTCAGCAATAAAAACTGAAACTAGCTTCCTTCAGGCACATGAAAGACAAAATGTTAACTGGCAATAGCCGGCATAGAACTGCCAGGGACAAATTCTGCCTGACCAAGCTAATTGCTTTTTGTGATGACATAAGTGGTGCTGTGGACAAGGAATAGTGCCCAACTTGCTTTAGCGAGATGGCACGATTTCTGTCAGCAACTGTGTAGAAAATATGGCACGATAAGACCTGATAAATAAATGAGGAATTGTGTGGAAAATAGAGTTGAATTTGAAGTTGTGTCAGCTCTATTGGTTATTAGTAGCTAGTGGCATCCAACAAGGGACTTGGAGGCAGAACCATAATATGTTTTTATAAACAACCTAGATTGTAGGACAGAGTGCACTTTCAACAAGTTGCAGCTGATATAAAACTGGTGGTGGGAAGGGTGGGATTGAGGGAACAGCCAATAATATGAAGGGCAGTGCAGCCATTCAGGAGGACCTCTGAAAGACTGAGAAACTGGCTGATGACAATCAGCCGCCTTAGGTTCAGTGAAGGCAAATGCAATGCCCTGCATGTACAGAATAATGTTAAAGGTCAACACAAGCTCTGATGAAGAGCCAAAGGAACCTTGCATACAAGACTGAGTAGTACTGTAAGAGTCTGCAAGGATCCTTTGCAGCAAAATATGCCAAAGGTTGTCTCTCTTTGCTCAATCACAGCACAAGAAGGATGACACTATCTTAACCTGCTGCTCAGCATCAGTGAGACCATACTGGTAGCTCAGGTCTAAGGTTTGGGATCCTGGCACAAGACACAGTCAGATGCTCAGAATATTATAATCTGTTCAAGGTCCCCACAATGGCTGGTGCTGGAGCAGAGCATGTAGAAGAGAAAGTGAAGGACTGTTGTGGTGGATTTAGGAGTTTATTCCAACTTCTTTAATAAGTTATAATGGTTTTGTCTGGTCCCTCCCCCCATGCTGAATGGTTTGTTCCACCTTTCCAGAAAATTTGTATACCTACCCACACAGCTGTCATTTTTCCCAGACCACGTCCCATTCCCTGTCACATCATCCGTAACTCAACCCCTGTTTCCAGAGAGTTCCCTGTCTATCCCCCAAACCACTCCCTTACCCACTCCCCCCTCTCTGGAAATCCCCTAAATACCCTAATCCCTTTGGTCCTTTCCCATGTCTAACATCTTGACCCACCTCTTTATCTGGGTCGGATTAGTTCTTCCGACAACCACTCCTTCCCTTTATAACTGCAAGCTCTGTATTCAAGGCTCCTGGGCGCAGCACCCTTCAGGGCTGTTGCGTTGTTAATTGTGGAGAGCGTAGTTCAGAAGTAGT
>VWYI01025494.1:6339-25354 GCA_013399455.1 Anthoscopus minutus | reverse complement strand
CGGTGGGCTCAGCCCCAGAGACCCCCGGGGGGGATGACCTGAGCCCCAGAGACCCCCGGGGCTGAGCCCCTAACCTCTCCGGTCACGGGGCGGGCTCGGCGCCCCCGCCCTGGGGTTTGGGGTGATCGGGGGAGGGCGCCCACGGAGAGGAGAACGGGTTTGGAGTGTGGGCATTGGGGTTTGGTGCTGGGGGACGAGGTGTGGGGGTGTTAATGGGGCACCCCATAACCGGTACTGGGGTGGGATCTGTTATTGGGGCACCCCATAACCGGGAACTGGGGTGGGATCTGTTAATGGGGCACCCCATAACCGGGAACTGGGGTGGGATCTGTTATTGGGGCACCCCATAACCGGTACTGGGGTGGGGGTGTTAATGGGGCACCCCATAACCGGTGCTGGGGTGGGATCTGTTATTGGGGCACCCCATAACCGGGAACTGGGGTGGGATCTGTTATTGGGGCACCCCATAACCGGGAACTGGGGTGGGATCTGTTATTGGGGCACCCCATAACCGGGAACTGGGGTGGGATCTGTTATTGGGGCACCCCATAACCGGGAACTGGGGTGGGATCTGTTATTGGGGCACCCCATAACCGGGAACTGGGGTGGGATCTGTTATTGGGGCACCCCATAACCGGGAACTGGGGTGGGATCTGTTATTGGGGCACCCCATAACCGGGAACTGGGGTGGGATCTGTTATTGGGGCACCCCATAACCGGGAACTGGGGTGGGATCTGTTATTGGGGCACCCCATAACCGGGAACTGGGGTGGGATCTGTTATTGGGGCACCCCATAACCGGGAACTGGGGTGGGGGTGTTATTGGGGCACCCCATAACCGATACTGGGGTGGGATCTGTTAATGGGGCACCCCATAACCGGGAACTGGGGTGGGGCCGATAATGGGGCGCCGTTAATGGGGTGCGAGAGGCCGGAGGGGTCGCATCCATGGGGCCACCCCCGCGTCCCCTTTTCCCGCTGCTCCCGAGCCCCGGCTGCGCATCCCAGCCCTGCTCCAGCCGGGGAGGGGGGGCTGTGCTTTGGGGACCCCCCTGAGCTCAGTTTTTGGGGGCTCCCAGCCCCTCCTGCCCCTTTGGGATCTCCAAACCCCAAATTCCCACTGTCCTGGGGGGTCAAATTCCCGCTGCTTCCCGAGCTCCCAAAACCCCGGGACTCCGCTCCCCACCCCAGCCCCAAAACCGGGGCTCCGGGGAGGGGAAACCGCCCGGGGAAGGAAACTTTCCCCTCCTCGCATCCCACAGCCTCAGGGCCACGCGCGGAATTTCATCCCGCATCCATTTAGGGCGAATTCCTTCCTTTTTTCCCCCCAGTTCCCACTCGGGGGGTGACGGGGGTGGGGGGTCTCAGGTGGCCGCTCCTTCCCGAACCCCCGGGAAACCGGGAGCTTTTCCAGGCGCCGGGAGATGGAGGCGCGAGCGGAGCCTGCTCCGCATCCCCCATTTATTTTATTTTATTTTATTTATTTTTGGGTTTGTAATGGACTTTTTGCTCTCCGGGAAGCGCCGGCGGGCGCTGCAGGGCGCGGGGAGGGGGAGCCGCGCTCTGCGGGGCTGCGCGGGGCCGGCTCCACACAAAGGAGCGAATTCTTCCCCGCCTGCTCCCGATCCATCCCTCGCCGAGCCCAGCCGGGATTTGGCTCGGGAAAGAATTCCCTGGATCCCACACCCCCAACCCCCCCCCGCTCCTTTTCCTTATCGCTCCTGCCGGGCTGCGGCTGCTGCTCCGAGCATCCCGAGCATCCCAAGATCCCAGCATCGGGAATAAAACCTGCTCGGGGAAAGGGGGGAACTTGTGCCAAACCCAGCCCCGGCTGCCTCCCCTCCCTTGCTCTCCTCCGCCGCCGTTTTAAGGTCATGGATTGAGAATTTCCAAGGAGCAACGCATCCCCCCGGCTTCCCCGGAGCTCCAGCTGTCTGTCACTGGCGCAGGGATCATTTTTCCTGCCTCTCTCCTGCTTTTCCTCGCCGCAGATCGGGCGGTTGCTCTCGCGCTGTTGATTTCCTGCGAGCGGCTGCGGGGAAATCTCTGTTTGAGAGGGATTTTTTTGGGTTTTTTTTGGGGGATGAGGGAAAATGGGATCAAAGTTGATTCGTGGAGGGGCTGGAGGAGCTCGGGGAGCCCGGAGGGGTTGGGGGTTTTAGGGAGTGATGGATCCGGCGTCGGGAATTGTTTGGGTTTGGGCTCCTGAACCCCGCTGGAACTTCGCCGAGGCTCGTGCTCAGCATCTCCTTTTCCCTATGGGAGCTGTCCCTGTGGGTTTTTTGGGGGGATTCCAACCCAAATCACCCTGGAATTCCGTGATTTCACCCCCCCCCCACACACCTCGGCTGTCCCAAAAACCCAGCCCGAGCTCTGCTTTTCCATCAGGCAGCCACAAATCCCGGCCCAATCCCGGTTTGGGGGCGCCTCCCTTTGCCCGGGCCAGCGGGGGCTGAGCCGCTCCCCAATTCCGGGGGGCACCGCGTTGTTCCCGAATTTTGGGGGGCAGAGCGCTCGCCGTTCCCGAATTTCCGAGGGCAGATGGCTTTTTCCTGGCTGACGGCATCCTTGGCTGGAGCCGCCGCCGTGCCCTCCCCATCCCGGCTGGAGCGGAATCCAAGGGATCCAGACCCCGGGAAGATCCGGGTGGGCACGGCCCCAATTCCCGCTGTTCATCCCAGAATTTCCAGTGCGCCCCCAAAGCCCGTGTTTTTGAGGGGTGGGGGAATTTTGTCTGCTTTTCTTTTATTTTATTTATTTTGTCCCCTCCTCCGCATCCCGGAGGATCCTCAGGAATCCTCTGGAATCACTTCCCACCCCACAAATCATCCGTGGAAAGGTTTTTTTTGGGGGGTGGTGTTTCCAGCCCTGCTCCGCATCCCGGTCAGGAAAAGCCGCTCTGTGACCCCGAGAGGGGCCGGGCGGTGCCGGGATCATTCCCGAGGTGTTTTCCAGCATCACCCCCGCTATTCCAGCTTTTTTTTTTTTTTCCCCTTTGTCCCCGGCTCAACCTCTTCCTTTGGCCAAAAAAATCCCCGCCGGGGCCGGGGCGAAGTGGGTTAAGGAGCCGTCAGGAGGGAAAAACGAGGCCACGCGGAGGAGGCAGCGCTGGACCGTGGAAAAGGAGAGGAGCGCCTGGAAAAGGGACTGGAAAAGCTGGAAAAGCCCCGTTTTCCCTCCATCCATGGATTCTGGGATCAGGGCTGGCTCCTTAAGCCGAGGGCTCGTCGGGGGCTGATTTAGGGCCGTGGGAGGGATAAAAGTGTCGCGTTCCCGGAGATTTTCCAGCGCCTTTATCCCGGTGGGATTTGCTTTGGCTTCTGCTTCCCACCCCCGGCTGGGGACATAAAGAAAAAAAAAAAAATTCAAGTGTTTGAAGCTCCTGGGCTTTGCATGGAGCTGTCCTTGGGAATATTCCTGAAAAATCCAGCTTGGAAAAAGCCCTTTGGAGCTGGGATTTTACCTGGAATTCTCTCCCCGCTCCATCGCCCCCTCCCCCGGGGGGTTTTTCTGGCAGGAATTTTCCCAGCTGACAGGGACCCCCCACCCCCACCCCGTGTGGATCCTTTTCCAACCTGGAAAAGCCGATTTTTTTTTTTTTTCCTCGTTTTTGGAGGGAAAACCCAGCGTGGGGCTTTTCCAAGGGTGGTGGGAGACACCTGCTCCTGGCTCTGTTTAATGGAAGGAGGAATTTGGAGGGAATCGTGTCCTAGGGAATGAGGGAAAAGGAGGAGCAGGGATGAAATCCTGCTCTAATTCACCTGCAGATGCCAAAAATCCATCCCACATTCCCGCCGTCCTTTCCTATTAAGGCTTTTCCCATCAAATCCTGCATTCAGCTCTTTCCTGGAAGTTTTCCCTCCCATCTCCTCGAATCCTGCGTTCCCACGGAGCCTCTCCGGGTAAATCCAGGCCTTTGGAAAATCCCCCTCGCTGTGCTAATTGCCCTTTCCCAATTAGCCCAATTTCCCTCTTCCCACCAGCTGCGTTTCGGAGCTGCCACTTCCCATGGAAAAAAGCTGTGACTCCAGCGAGGATTTTCCCTCTCTTTGCGCCTTTCCAGGATAATCAGCGTCTTTGGGATGGGGGGATATTCCCGGATTTATTTCTCTGTGGAAAAACTCCTGCAGCCGCTCCCTGAGCGTTTCCAAAGTCGCCCAAGATCAGTTTGGGGGTGTTCAATCCCCCCAAATTCCCTTGGGATTATCGGCATTCCCCCAAAGCCGAATCCTGGGAGTGTTGTAGGGTTTGGTTTGGGAATAAGGAATTCTGGGATTCTTATCCTGGGATAAGGAATTCTGATCCTGCTGAGCAGCCCCCGCCCTGTGAATATTCCCAGCTCCATCCATGGGCTCAGCCTTGGAATCTCAGGATGCTTTGGGTGGGAATTCCATGGGCAGGGACAGATCCCAGTGTCCCAGGTGGCTCCAAGCCCCATCCGACCTGGCCTTGGACAATCCCAGGGATCCAGGGCTGGGAAATCTGTGCCAGGGCCTCACCTCCCTCACAGCCGGGAATTCCTTCCCAATATCTCATTTCCACTTCCCCTCTGGAACTGCGGGGCCATTCCCTGTGTCCTGTCCCTCCAGGCCCTTCGGAAGAGATTTTTTCCATCTTTTCTGTCGGCTCCTTCGGGTCCTGGAAGTTCAAAATTGGGTCAACCCAGAGTTTCTCTTTTTTCCAGGATGAATATTCCCAACTCTCCCAGCTTTTTCTTGGATCATCCTGGAGCTTCCTCTAGACTCATCCCACTGGCTCCAGAGGGCAGAATTCCCTATTTTCCTGCTCTGGGATCTGCCCAGGGCTCGGGAGGTTTCCATGTCCAGCTCTGCCTCTCCAGCACCCCCAGGTCCTTCTCCCTGGGCTGCTCCAGGGGCTCATCCCAGCCTGGATCCATCCCAGGGCTGCTCCAGGGGCTCATCCTGGCCTGGATCCATCCCAGGGCTGCTCCAGGGGCTCATCCCAGCCTGGATCCATCCCTGGTCTGCTCCAGGGGCTCATCCCAGCCTGGATCCATCCCTGGTCTGCTCCAGGGGCTCATCCCAGCCTGGATCCATCCCTGGTCTGCTCCAGGGGCTCATCCCAGCCTGGATCCATCCCTGGTCTGCTCCAGGGGCTCATCCCAGCCTGGATCCATCCCTGGTCTGCTCCAGGGGCTCATCCCAGCCTGGATCCATCCCTGGTCTGCTCCAGGGGCTCATCCCAGCCTGGATCCATCCCTGGTCTGCTCCAGGGGCTCATCCCAGCCTGGATCCATCCCTGGTCTGCTCCAGGGGCTCATCCCAGCCTGGATCCATCCCTGGTCTGCTCCAGGGGCTCATCCCAGCCTNGGATTGCCCTGCTCCCGCTCTTGTTAAACCTCAGGAGATTCCCGTGGGCCACTCCAGAACTTTTCCAGGTCTGGAAGCCTGGAGGCTTCTCAGGTGCCTCCAAACACTTCCAGGCTTTGCCTGGACCTTGAACCCCAAATCCATGGGTGGCCCCGG
Source organism: Anthoscopus minutus (assembly GCA_013399455.1). Taxonomy (NCBI): domain Eukaryota; kingdom Metazoa; phylum Chordata; class Aves; order Passeriformes; family Paridae; genus Anthoscopus; species Anthoscopus minutus. The sequence continues at coordinate 19,868 of VWYI01025494.1, read as the reverse complement.
AGCATCCAGATGATCCCGCCAGCCGCCCCTTCCCATGGAGATGATTCCCGTGATGGTTTTTGTCCCACAAAAATGCTTTTTCCCGCCAGGAATTCCTTGGCTTGGGAATGCTTGACCAGCTCTCACCTCGTGCTCCGGGATGTGGAAAAACTCTTGGGGTAAGGGGGGAGTTTTTGAGAATCCGGGTGTGGGAATTCAGCTGAGGCAAAATCAAGGATCTTCCCGAGGCTCCGGCAGCACTTGCTGAGGGAAAAGATCTGCAGGGAGCTGGGAATGGAGCTGGGAGCTCACCCTGGATGGGAATGGACACAAATTCCTGCCCGGAGCAGGTGTGGGGGATGAAGCAGCAACTCCTTCTGCTGGGATTTTTGGGATTTTTCCCAATTTTCCCTCAGCTTCGGCCACGCCGCGTCCAGCTCCGACCCCACAGAGAGGCACAAGGAGGGAAGGAGCCCCCAGATCCTTGATTTTGGGAAGCAGCTCCAGGCACACGCGCTGCCGGCTGGCGAATCCTGGCGGGTGGGATGCAGCTGACGGATGGGGCTGGAATCCTTGGAATCCTTCCCGACCCAGCTGCTCTCTGTGCCCTTTTGTTTGCTCGCGGCGCCGCTGCCGGGCTCGTTCCGAATTCGTGGCTGGCGCTCCCAATCCATTCTCTGCTTCCCACTTTTCCCCTCTTTCTCTTTTTATTCCCAAAATAACCCGTCAATCACGGGCTTGTTTTCCGTGCGTTGGGGCTCGGATCCGGCGGGAATGCCAAGGGCGGGCGGATTCCAAAGGCAGGGATAATAACCCGCGGCTGTTGGAATTGTTGATTTTATCCAATTAGGGGCTGGGGGCTCTCCAAAGCCTTTGGATCAGGGAAGGTGCCTCGTTCCCATCCCAGCTTGGATTCAGCTTCGAGGCGGTTGGGGGAAGGCCAGGAAACCCCATAATTCCCGCTGGAGGGAATGGAAGTGGGAATGCTGCTCCACCGAGCCCATCCCGGCCTCCAGGCCACACATTTTGGCTCCTCCAGTGCCGGGAGCGCTTCTCTGTCTGGAAAATCCCACCTGGAAAACCCCACCTGGAGCAGGGGAGGAGGGAATTTGTCTCCTGCCCAAACCCCCTGGAATAATTTCCCATTCCTATGAATCCTTGGTCAATATTCTCAGGGCAGAGGGGATTAAAAGCTCGTTTCCACCTCCCTGTGCTCCAAGATAAATCCTGGAGCCACTTCCAATCCGGCCAGGACCGGAAAAGTAGGAGCTGGAAATTTCCTTTGGGATGCATCTCCTGCTTTTCCACCTCTTTGTTCCTTTTCCAAGGATCTGCAGCCCCAGGGAAGGGCCGGATCCAGGGAGAGGCTCCGTGCAGGGAATTCGGGATCAGGGGGAAGCGTGGGATGAAGGGAGATGAGGGATCTGCTTCCTGGTGATCTCCTGTCCATGGAAACGCCTTTTTTGGGGATGAATTCCATGGATAATCCTGGATTTATGGAGCTGCCTTGGAGGCCGCTTGTGCTGGGCTGGTCCCAAGGTGGGATTTGCTCCTGGAGCTGGGAGCTGGAAAAGAGGGATGTGACAGAAGGGACATTTTTGGCCGGTGATTGTCACCGTGGGACGTCCTGGCATGGATCTGGGAATCTCCAGCTCTTCCCAGTGGGATTGGGACAGCAGGAGAGGGGCACAAAGGATCCAGCTCAGCAAATTCCAGAAAAATCCTTGGGATCGTCTCAATTTTGGGATAAGGGGGATGTGAATGAGCTTCCTGCGAGCCTCTTGTGGAGATGTTCTCCTTCATCATCCTGACTTCTCCATGGCCGCGTCTTTCCTTTGGAAAAACCCCATGGATTGGGTGGGAATTGCCTGGGAGGGGATTTTGATGGGATTGAAATTCCCAGCCCAGCTTTGCCCCTCTGCAGGGAGCATCCCAAAGCCACGGCTCCAGGGCTTCGGAAGATTCTGGGCCTGGATTCCTGGACCAGGATTTGGGATCCTCTCACTGCTCCATGGAGAATCTTCCTTGTTTTAGGCCCAGCCGCCCCCGTTCCTTGCGGATGGAACCGCACAAAGTGTGGGAATGTGGGATCTGTGTGGGAACACGGGATCCATGTGGGAATACGGGATCTGTGTGGGAACACGGGATCCACGTGGGAATATGGGATCTGTGTGGGAACACAGGATCCACATGGGAATGTGGGATCTGTGTGGGAACACAGGATCCACATGGGAATGTGGGATCTGTGTGGGAACACAGGATCCACGTGGGAATGTGGGATCTGTGTGGGAACACGGGATCCACATGGGAATGTGGGATCTGTGTGGGAATATGGGATCCACATGGGAATACAGGATCTATGTGGGAACACAGGATCCACATCGGAATGTGGGATCCACATGGGGATACAGGATCATTGTGGGAATACAGGATCCACAAGGGAACATGGGATCTGTGTGGGAACACAGGATCCACATGGGAATGTGGGATCTGTGTGGGAACACGGGATCCACATCGGAATGTGGGATCCACATGGGAATGCGGGATCCACGTGGGAACACAGGATCTGTATGGGAACATGGGATCCTTGTGGGAACATGGGATCCACATGGGAATATGGGATTTACATGGGAACACAGGATCCTTGTGGGAACACAGGAACACGGGCTTTGTGTGGGAACACGGGATCCACGTGCCTGGGCTCTGCCATCCCAGCCTCCGCAGCTCCAGGAACATCCCAAGAACTGGGGGTGGAATTTGGCCGCTTTCCTGGCTTTCCTAAAGATAAACCCGGGAATGCTGGGTGGAGGGAGGACCCCGTGACTCGGAGAGGGGTGGGAGGGTTTGGGGGGCTGGGAAAGGCCAAGGAGCCCAAAATATTCCCGGGAGCTGCTGGGGAGAGGGATTTTCCATGGGGGATGGAAACACTGGGTGTGCTGGGGAGAGAGATTTTCCGTGTGGGATGATGGATGGATGGATAGAGACTGGATCTGCTGCTGAGTGGGATTTTCCATGCGGGATTAAAACACTGGGTCTTTTCAGGAGTGGGATTTTCCGTGGGGAACGGATGGATAAAACTGGATCCGCTGGGGAATGGGATTTTCAATGTGAGAAAGGAGGCTGGATCTGCTGTGGGATGGGATTTTCCATGCGGGATACGAGGCTGGATCTGCTGTGGGATGGGATTTTCCATGCGGGATACGAGGCTGGATCTGCTGTGGGATGGGATTTTCCATGTGGGATACGAGGCTGGATCTGCTGCTAGAAAAGCACCAGGGAATGGGCGGATCCTGTTCCAGAGAAGATCCGAAGGATGCAATTCCCACTGGGAACAAAGGTCCCAGAGAGCCCATCCTGCATGGAAAAGCCTCCAGCGCTCCGGCTGCACTCGGAGTCCTTCCCTTTGGAATGGGATAACGAGATGTTTTCCATAAACTCCAGCTCCCAGTGACCCTTTTGAAGTTCTGTTTGTGCCTCCCTGTGTTGTTCCGGCTTTTTTTCCGTAGGGAAGCGCTTTGTGAGAAGTGGGGATCATTGGGATTCCTCCCGAATTTCTGCTGTAATTAGCACGGGGTGTAGGAGGCGGGAGGAGCTCTGGGAAGCGCTTCCCGGAATGAAACCTTCCCATTCCTTGGAATTTGTTGGGTTGTTTTTATGTAGGGCAGGAAAATCTGGGAGATTCCATGGTGAGAGAGAGAGAAAATTTGGACAACGGGATTGTCAGGATGCTCCCAGTGCTCCTGGTTTGCATGGATCACCCTCTGGATCTGCTCCATGCTTTCCACCGGGAGAAAATAAAACAGGAGGAAAAACCCGGAGGTTTTGGGCTGAAAGGATTTGATTGGAACAATTTTATCTCCAGGGGAGGAAGGGAATGGGAATGGGAATGGGAGTGGGAATGGGAATGGGAATGGGAACGGGAACGGGAACGGGAATGGGAATGGGAATGGGAATGGGAATGGGAAGGGAGGCCTTTTCCAGCTGTTTAACATCCTGGGCGCTCCTCTCCGCCCCAGTGAGCAGGAAAACCTCCCGCATTCCCGCCCTCCCGGGAGCACTGAATTAAAGGAATATTGGATGATCCCACGCTTGGTTATGTTTTATTAACGCGGAGCCTCGGCCTCCTGGCACATCCAGCGGATCCAAGGCTCTGCCGGGCGTTTTTTCCCCTTTTCCAAGGTTTGGCTGCTGCTGTTGTTCCCAGTCTCACTCCTTGGGTTGGCTGGGAGGTCGGGCTGGGGTCTCCAGGAAGAAAACTGGGATGAAAAATGGGAACCTTTGGTTTGTCTGAGGATGCTCTGGGTCCCAGATTTGGGATGGGAGTTTTGCAGCAGGAATAGGGATGGATGCAGGAATAGGGATGGATTTGGGGAAGTGGAGTCATGGGCATCACGTGGAGCCATGGAAAAATCTCCTCCTGATTTTCCAGCTTTGTTCCATCTCAGGGTGATCAGGCCAGGGGTGGGAGAACCCCCGGAATGTCAGATTGAAGGGAAAAGATCCCAAAAACTGCCAACATCCCACAGGCAGAACTAAGGGAGGAATCAGGGCCGGGATTTTTGGTCCATCAGACTTTGGGATCAGTGGGAAAAGCCAGACATGGATAATGGGACAGCTCTGGAAGTGCTGGGAGAGGGAAAGGGGTTAATTAGCAGTGATTTTCCATCGGAGAAGAGATGGATCGGGATAAAAAGAAGGGAAGAGCCCCATGGAGATGGATCAGGATAAAAAGGGAAGAGCCCCATGGATGTGGATCGGGATAAGAAGGGAAAAGCCCCATGGATGTGGATCGGGATAAGAAGGGAAAAGCCCCATGGATGTGGATCGGGATAAAAAGGGAAAAGCCCCATGGATGTGGATCGGGATAAAAAGGGAAAAGCCCCATGGATGTGGATCGGGATAAAAAGGGAAGGGCCCTGTGCATCCTCTCTGTGGGACCTGGGAAGTTGTTGGGAATCAGTGCCTGGAATCAGGGCTGGAAGAGGGAGATATCCGTTAATCCCATTAGGGATGAGGAATTACTGGGAGGGCAGGGGGATTATCAATCACGGAGTGTGAATCCGGAGGAGAGGGAGAAGGGATCACAATCCCGCTTTTTCCAGGGAACGGGGCTGGAGAGGACGGGAAAAGCGGAGTCGGATGAGACTGGATCAGGGAGATCCTGAGGGATGGGATCACAGCTTTCCCGAGGGATGGGATCACAGCTTTCCCGAGGGATGGGATCACAGCTTTCCCAAGGGATGGGATCACAGCTTTCCCAAGGGATGGGATCACAGCTTTCCCAAGGGATGGGATCACAGCTTTCCCGAGGGATGGGATCACAGCTTTCCCGAGGGATGAGGGAGAGTTTGGGATGCAGCCACCCCTTGTCCCTGAGCTTGGAAGAAGCATCTCCAGGCCAGGGCCAAATCCCAAAGCTTGGAATCCTGGTGGGAATTCTGGCTGTGTCCTCCCCTCCTTCCCTAGAAACCTCTGGAACATTCCCTCGGGAATGCCGGGGGTTTTCCAGCAGAGCCAGGACCCTTTGGGGCCGATCCAGGTGCCCCAGGCACCCCCCAGGCCGCTGTTTTTGGGGAAAAGCCACACATCACACTCAGAATTCCAAAAACCAAGGGGGTTTTGGAGCTCCTGGGATTCCTGCATGGACTGGGTTTATTTTTCCTCTTCCTCTGGTGCCTCTGGAGAAGGAGCTCAGAAGGAAAAATCCCAAGATATCAGGAACGATGATCCCTTCCCGGTTCCTCCGTGCAGGAATTGATGGAAGGAGCCTGGAGCCGACAGCTGGGAGGGAGGGGGGATCGATGGCTCCTCATTTGTCACCAATCAAAAATCTGGGATAATTGGATTTCCTGCAAGTGGAGAAACAAATCAGGGAATTCATCACCCGGGTCAGGGTCATCCCTTCTCCAGGGCCACCTGGGCTTGGGAAAACCTGCTTGGAATTGGTGGCAAACCCAGTGGGGCTTCCAAAGTGAAACGCTCCCGCTTCCCTGCACGGAATAGATGATTTTCCTTCTTTTTCCCACCCCAAGCCCGTGGCTCTCCCTCTAAAGCTGGAAAAAGAGGAGTTTTAGGGAGGGATGAGGAGTTCGGGGTGGGAAAATTCCTTCCTGGGGTTGTTTTTGGGAGCAGGAGCACCTCTGATAAACCCTGCTCTTGTTCCAGGATGGGATTTTCTGGCATCTCTGAAAACCCCTTGCTGTAACTCCAGCATTTTTTGGGATCTCCAATTGTTTCTTTCCTGTTACTCCAGGATTTTCTGGGTTCTCCAATATCCCCTTGCTGTTACTCCAGGATTTTCTGAGATCTCTAATAAACCCCTGCTGTTGTTCCAAGATGGAATTTTCTGGGATCTCCAATACACCCTTCATTGTTACTCTGGGATTTTCTGGGATCTTTAATAAGCCCTTGCTGCAGTTCCAGGATTTTTTGGGATCTCCAATATCCCCTTGCTGTTATTCCAGGATGGGATTTTCTGGGATCTCTAACAACATTTTGCAGTTACTGCAGGATGATATTTTTTGGGATCTCGGATGAGCTGGAAAAGGCTTTGCTTTCCCCTTCCCAAGTGGGGAAACTGAGGCATGGAAAGACCTGGAATCATGGAATGCTTTGGGATGGGATGGACATGGAAGCTCCTCCCACCAACCCCTACCATGGACAGGGACATTTTCCTTGAGCATTCCCAGGGGTAGGGAGCGGCTCCCAGCTGCTTCCCGCTCCGTTAATTATTCCTGCTGGGATTAACTCCAGCCGGGATTAACACCCCGAGCCTGGATTCCCAGAATTGGCTGCTGGTGCCATAATCCTGATCCCAACGGAGCTGGAACAGCGGGAAAATCCTCGGCTGCTGCCGGCAAATCCCTCCCAAGCCGCCGATTGAGCTCTGCCAGGGAGTTGGGATTCTTTTTTCCCAATTTTCCACCCCCTCAGCTCTGGTTTGGGGCTCTAAAAAGGAACACTGGGTACAGTAATTCCCTTTTTTACTCTGGAATTGCGTTCCTGGGATGGATTTTGTACAGCGCCACTGGTTGGGGAAAAAAATCCTTGATGCCAGGTGAGGTTTTCCATAATCCCGGTGCCCAAGGGCAGCATTCAGAGGGTGCAGCTTCCTGGGAAACTCCAGGAGCATCCGGGAATCTCTTCCTTGTCAGGATGCCGAGCTGAGCTGCTGGAAAAGGAGGGCCAGGAATTTGCTGGTGTGGGGGGAAAAAAAAAATCCCATTTCCAATCTTTTTCAGTGCAGGATTAGGATCCTGAAGGCCTCTCCTTCTCCTGCCACGCTTAATCCGGGATTAATTCCACATCTGCACACGGAGATCGGATCCCACTGTGTTTTCCGTGGAGCTGCTTGATTAAAAATCAGGGAAAAGTGTAGCGGGTGGGGGAGGGAATTTTTAGCCCTGGGACACCTGGACATTCCGGCTTGGAGCAGTAATCCAGGTTAATCCAGGTGTTGAGGAGGCACCGTGCTCTTCTGGAAGGATTTTAGGGAATGTTGAGCCATTCTGGAGGCAATTCCATTGAATTTGGTGCCTGGTGGTCACTCCTGCTTGGCAAAATTGGGATTTGTGGGAAAATTCTCTGTCTGGTGAGTTTGGGATTTGCTGGAGATCCATGGAAATTATAGGAGAGTGATCCATGGGGCAGCTGGGGTGAGCTGGAAAAAAAAATCAAGGGAAAAGAAGGAAAATTTGGGATTGTTTTTGCAGTTCTCAGGTTTCATTGGGATCTGCTGGAAAAAGACGGAAGGAATTTCCTCCTGGGATTTATCAGCAGGAGGGAATTCCTGCCCTGCAGCCCAGACTGGGGCTGGAAACACTTCCAGGTGGGAAACTCTGAGGAAAATCCAGCTGATGTGGAGGAAACCCACAGGAAATCCTGCAGGAATGGGAAAAGGGAAAATTCGGGATGAGAGGTGGCACCTCCCACCTGTCGGGCCTCAGTTGGCCAAAATCCATTGGCTTCACCCCACGGAATGGGAATAAAATCCGGGAGTGACCGATTTGGGGGAATTCTGCCTTAATTAGCTTGGGGGGGAGGGGGTTGATTGGCAGCTGGTGCTGCAGGGAATCAGGCTTGATTTGCATATTTGCATAGATGCAAATGAGGGGCGCGATCTCCATTTAGCAAACGAGGCGGCTCAGACCCAACCTGACCCTGCGGAATTTTCGGCTCCGTTTTGGCTCCGGCAGCTGCTCCAACATCTGGGAAAAGGCCACGAGGTGCCGGCGGAGCCATCGCTCCAAATTAGGGATGGTGCCAGGTTTTTGAGGGAATTTGGCTCTGCTGGATTCACCTTCCCACATTTCTCGGGATGAGGCATCGCTTTGGATTCCGAAAGCGCTCAAAATGATCCAAACAAAATGAAAAGCCTGGGAAAATCCTTAGATAATGAGGAAGAGGGGTTAAAGGAACAGGAGAAATGACAGCGGAATGATGACAAACATCCGGCTCTTCCCAAAATCCCAATCCAACAACCTGCCAAGAGCTCTTCCCAAAATCCCAACCCACTGGCTCATCCCAAGCTCTTCCCAAAATCCCAATCCAACAACCTGCCAAGGGCTCTTCCCAAAATCCCAATCCAACAACCTGCCAAGGGCTCTTCCCAAAATCCCAACCCACTGGCTCATCCCAAACTCTTCCCAAAATCTCAACCCCACAACTCCCTCTAAACTCTTCCCAAAACCCCAATCCATTGACCCATCCTGGGTTCTTCCCAAAATCCAAATCCATTGGCCCATCCCAAGCTCCTCCCAAAATCCCAACCCATTGACCCATCCTAAACTCTTCCCAAAACCTCAACCCATTGACCCATCCTGAGCTCTTCCCAAAACCCTAATCCATTGACCCATCCCAAGCTTTTCCTAAAATCCCAACCCATTGACCCATCCTGGGTTCTTCCCAAAATCCCAACCCCACAACTCCTTCTGAGCTCTTCCCAAAATCCAAACTAAACCACCCATCCCAAGCTCTTCCCAAAATCCAAACCCATTGACCCATCCTGCATTCTTCCCAAAATCCCAACCCACTGACCCATCCCATGCTCTTCCCAAAATCCCAATGCCCCATCCCAAGCCACCGCTTTCAGCAGCTGTGGGAGCTCCAGTGGGATGTCCAACATTTTATTTTATGGGAATATCAGAGGGATGAAGATGTGACAATAAAATATTCCCCGCTCCGGCACCGCCAAGAGGCCGAGGGATTCCATGGAAACGTTGGAAGTGGAAAGAGGGGGGAAAAGTTATAAATAAAACTTCCCAGCACTTCGGTAAATGCTCCTAAACATCCGGAGATAAATATTCCATGTGTGATTTATGGCTCTGCATTCCCAGGCTGTGCGGGCAGAGGGATAAAATCCAATAAATCACCGGGAATATCAATGCCGCCAGCGCATTCCCGCTGATAAGCGGCGTGGGCTTGGAAAATCCATCTTTTCGACGCCTGCTGCTCCTTGACTGAGTTGATTTAAGGAGTTTTGGGATTGCGAGGGGTTTCCCAAATCTTGGAAAGGTCTTGGATCCTTCTTTGTGTGTTTTCGTGGAGAGGGATTTTCTTCTGGGGGGTTCTGTTTTGGGCATGTTGGAATTTTGTCCCAAGCAGAAGACAATTCCCATCCATCCCAGGGAAATACTTCCCAAATCTGACTGATCCTGGTTTTCTGATGGATGTCATCTCCCTCCAAGCCTGTTTTTCCTGCGTTCAATCTGAAATCCTCACTTTTCCAGCATCCCTGGTTTTGTTCCATCTATCCCAGGGACATATTCTCAAATCCAACTGATCCTGATTTTCCGGTGGCTTTCACTTCCCTCCAATCCTGTTTTTCTGCATTCACCCTGAAATCCTGACTTTTCCAGCATCCCTGGTTTTGTAGCCGCTGGATTTGGCTCTTGGGATGGGCAGGATACGGCCCTTGGATCCACAATGGAATTACATCTCTGAGTATCCAGGAAATCCACGGATTTTTAGGATGAGGGGCTCCTGAACATCCAAACAATGACTCCAAGGCCGTTCCGGGAGTTTGAAGCAGGGCCTGGGCTCCCTCCAGCCAAAGCCGTCATGCTTTTCCCTCCAAACATCCGTCTTCTTCCTGGAACGCCGCGTTCCCTGGGGATTTGTGCCGGAGATGTCGAACAAGCACGAAATCGAGGCCGCGAGCCGAAGCCAAGCCAGGAATGGGCTCCCTCATCCCGTGCTCCAATGAGCCGGAACAGCTCCGAGGAGCTTGGAAAAAGCCGGATGAAGACGTTCGAGGATTTATTCCAGCCCGTGCCCAAGCCACGGAGCTGATTCCAACAGCTCAATCCCACCTGGATTTGTCTGTCGGGAGGCGCTCGGCAAAGGTGGAAAACGCTGGAGATTTCCTGGGCATGGAGACAGCTGGACTTGAGTCATTGTGGGAAGGAAACTGGACAGGGAAAGGGGGAAAGGTGGGAAGGAGGAGATGGAGAGAAGGACGGAGATTGGGATTGGAGAGATGAGACACAGCAGCACCGGGAGGCTCCCAAATCCCAAATTCCCTGTGGCCTTTCCACTCCCAAAGTGCCAAAGCTCTCCCTTTCCATCTGAAATCCTCTCTCGTGCTGAGGTTGTGCGGGCTGGGACAAAAACCCCATGGAGCCGGAATGTCTGGAACACTTTTAGTCCAGCAGGATCCATTTGGATCACATTCCTCATTTCTCTGCCGCCTCTGGAGCTGCTGGAATCTTGGAGCTGATGAGACCTAATCCCATCCCTCTGGAAGATAAAAGTGACTCCGGAGCGCATCATGAGGAGAAAACCAGTCCAAAAATGGATTTTTCCTGAGGATCCATGAGCATCAATCCTTGGGAAGCCCTCAGGTGCTGTTGGAGATGCTTCCCAAGGACATTGGGAATCACGGCACGGAGCAAATCGGGGATTCATCTTTTTCTTTGGACTGGGATATTTTGGAATATCTTTTCTTCGGGATATTTTGCTTAGGAGGAATCTGGGATTTAAGGAAAAAAGGGAAGCTAAACATTGGTTAAAAATTCCATCTCGATGGGGTTTAGGTGTGGGAAACCTTGGAAGTGGCGTTTGGGGGTTGGTTTTATCCATATTTTATACAAATAGGGAATCATGGAATGGGTTGGACCTTAAATCCCATCCCATTCCTGCCATGGACAGGGAAACCTTCCACTATCCCAGGTTGCTCCAAGCCCAACCAGGCCTTGGACACTGCCAGGAAAGGAGCAGCCTCAGCTTCTCTGAGCCAAATTGATCCATAAAATTCCATCGCTCCGGAATTCTGACGTGTTTTGCCCACGGAATGTGGCCGGAAGCAGCCCCCAGGCCCCCGCATGATTCCCTCACTTCATCTTCATTTAAAAGGGACCGAGAGGCCAAAGAGGCAGCGCTCAATCCATGGATCGATCCAAAGGATTGATCCAAACCATTGATTCCCATCACGCTAACAAGGCTTGGGATACATCCATGGGATCTGGCATTAACTGGACAAAAACGGACCCAAAGCATGGGCTGGGCCTCCCCCTGCTCATTCCACACATTTTCTCCCATTCCCGAAAAATGTAGGAGCTGGTTTGGTCCCGCAGCCGCCCCTAAGGAATAATTCCAGATCCAGCTGCGGAATCGTTCCCTCCCACTTATGGAAATGAGGGAGGGAAGCGGCGCCTAATGAGATGTTTGTGAGGGAAGAGGAATTTTAATTGCTGGCTCTTAATTGTCTGCTCGGCCCGTTAATATCCCATTTTCCCGGGATTTGTGCCATTCCCTCCCTGCCAGCCGGGCTCCTCCTCGCCCGGGGGTGACGCCAACTTTCCCGGGTTTATTTTAGGGAATACGCCCGTTTTCCAAAAGCCAGGATGACTTTTGGGAAGGCAGCGGAGGGGTTGGGGAGGCTTAACCCCTCTGGCTCTGAGCTGGCGGATTTTTGGGAAGCAAAGCTGGATATCCACGGAATATTCAGCACGAGGCTCCCCCAATCCATTTTTCCTGCTTCCCAAAGGCCCGTTTTCCTTGGAAGTGCAGCGCCGACTCCGGCTGTCACTTCCCATTCCCTGGCTGGTGTTAAACCCGTGCGAAACACTTAATCCCGTTTAAATAAAAAATAAAACCCCAGCGCAGCTTTCCAGGAGGAAAAGCTCCGGATTCAGCAAAATTCCACCACTCCAGACGAGGCCAGCCAGGAATTCTTCACCTTTGGAGCCTTCCCGGCTTAACAAGAAGAGGCAGAGTCATATTCCAACTGAAAATTGTCCTGGAATGTCATAAATAAGGCATGGCCGGAGCCGGGAAGGGAGCGGGAAGGAATTTGCTGCGTTCCCAGGAACAACTGGAGCTGCTGAATTTTTCATGGCCGAGATGTTGCCGAGCGCCGCCGGCCAGGCCGCGCTCGGTTCTTGCGGAGCCTTCCCCGGATCCGCCGCGGCCGCGCTCGTTCCGCACCTTCCGGTCGGGAATTTGCACTCCCGGATTTTTCCAGAGGGGTTTGCACCCCTTTAGGTCCCACCTCAAGGGGCAAAACGGCTCCTGCTCTCCTTAAATCCTGGGAGTCGCGGGATATCTGCGGTTGAGGGAGTGCTGGGGTCTGTTTTCCTGTTCCCTCCTGGTTTTCCCAGCCCAGCCCAGCCCTGGCTTGGAAAAGGGAGGTGGAGGAACGGGAGGGAATTATGAGTGAGCCCCGTTAATCACTGGCTAATTAAAATGATGAAGCGTTCATGTTGTTCATGTTCATCCTCCTCAAGGATGCTGGGGACATTCCAGAGGGGGATGGATTCGCTGGATCCCAAGGATCCTCTTCTCCAGCTCCATCCTGAGCTCCTGCTCTGCTCAGATCCGCTGCCGCTTCCAGGGACCATCCCTAAAAGGATGGGGAAGGGTTGGACTTTGGGAACACAGAAAATCCCTACTCAGCTGGGGCTGTCCCATCCCGGGATTTGTCCAAGCTTGGACAGGGCTTGGAGCAGCCTGGGATAATGGGAGGAGTCCCTGCCCATGGAACGGGACGAGCTTGAAGGTCCCTTCCAGTTCCAGAATTCCAGAATTCCATTGTTTTTCCAGGTTTTTGGGAAGCACTGGGAGATGAGGAATCCGGGAATGAGAGCACTGGGCGATCTCTGTAAAGAAATCCTGGATTTCCACGTAGGTTGGAAGGAATCAGGCACCTGGAAGATGTGGAAGGGGCTCCCCGTGGTGCTGGGATTCCTTGGAAGGCTCCATCGCTCCAAGGCCTTTCCTTGGGACATTCCCACCCATTCCCTTCCCAGGAAGTCCTGAGGGATTCCAGCCGCTCGTGCTTTCCCCCCTGGCCATTCCCACGGAGCGTCCGGCTGCGTGTGCGGGCTGAGATCCCCATGGAATGCCAGAAAGGGCTGGAAATGGGGTTTTATCCATCATCCCACACTCCCAGGGCTGGAGCAATTCCTGCCTCATCCCTGGGAGCTCTTTTGTGACTGGAAGCACCGAGCTTGTTCCGATGTTCTCCTTTGTGAACGCGTCGCTCCCGATTTCAAAGGACATTTCCTTTATCCCTCCCTTCCCCCTCTCCTCCGCCCCCTTCCCTTTTCCCT
>VWYI01025490.1:20621-32762 GCA_013399455.1 Anthoscopus minutus | reverse complement strand
TCCATCTGTCCATCCATCCTCCCCTCACTCTGATCCCTGCACTGTGGTGGGAGATGCACACAGGCATCTCCAGGGGCAGTGGGAGAAGCTCCCCAGCAGTGGAACCCGAAGGAGCAGACGATGCTCGGTGCTTGCTCCTATCTTGAAATTAATGTTCATGGCGTTACAAATCTGTGAAATTGGTTTTTGTAGGAACACAGCCAGGGTTAAAGTGCTGGTCCCTGCAGGCACAGGTGGGGTCCAGCCCTCGGCCCTCCTGCAAAGGCTGAGCCAAGCACGGCCTGACAGGAGCCATGGCACCCCCAACCCTGGCACAGACAGCCCAGGAGAGGGGAAATCAGCATTCAACATTTCATGCATCAGAAGATGATTAATTTTCTCCCAGCTAATTAATGAAATGAGATAATTTTCCACCTCCTGATCCGGCGTCCAGCAAGATCAGCAAAAAGCCTCACGTTGCCTTCCGAGGACTTTGCACGGTGTCAGTTCATGGTTCAGTTCAGCAGGATGATACATTCCTATTGGGAAAGGGAGGTGGTGGGCTTTGCTAGGAACAAGATCATTTTTCAGAAAGAAGGATGTTTACCTACATTTTCTCTGCTGCTACGGCAACTGAAGGAAAGCATTGTTGTTTTGGCTTTAATTAAAGTTTTTAGCATTCATCTCAGCCACCATACTGGCTTTTTAATCTATGAATAAATATTAAAAAACACATATATTTTATGCTCCTTGCTCTGCATTTATTCACTTCAACTCACAGGATTCTTTCCAGTGCCCTGAGTTACACATTTTCAGCAGCATCCTGCCACATCTTAAGGAAAAAAAAAAGAAGTAGGGCAGAAAAACCACCAGATTAACCCACAGTGTCCTGAAATGAGCTGTGCTCCACTCCCAACGGCCTCGGTGGGTTCTGTAGCTCTCTCCAGCGAGGAGGCTGCAGCATTTCCCAAACAGCCTGCAAACACTCAGCCTCTGCACTCCCCCAGTGCTGCCAAGCAGCACTTCGCTGTTTTCAGCCCGTGGGGACTGATACACCCCAGAGCCCCTGGGTCCCCCAGCATGGGCCCCGAGGCACAGGTGTGGGCAGAGCCCAGAGCGGCCCTGGTGGATCCCACGGGCTGGGGCTGCAGGCAAACAGCACAGCTTGGGCTGCAAACATCACTCAAAACCCAGCCAGGCTGGAGGAGCCTGCTGGGCTTGAAACATTCTCCACAAGCTCCTCAGCCTTTCCCCTTCCCACCTGAGCTGCCCTGAGAACAGGATCCCCCCAGACCTCCCAAAGCCTGGCTGGGCATTGGGCACCAAGGCACCCAGAATATTCATCCTGAGCTACCTGAATATTCTGCCAGCTGCCTCCTGATGCCTCTGAATAACTAGACACAGACGGATGAGGAGTGCAGGAGCTTCAGTTTGCCCAGTGTCAGGTTCTCCCTGCCAGCAGCCCAGAGGGTGCCAGGCTGGGAGCCCCGTGCTGCCCATCCCAGCGGCCTCGGGGACAAGCTGCCAGTGCCGGCCGGCGTTAGGGGTGGGGAGGACAGGTAGGGCACAGAGGGAGTGTTAATGAGGTGATAAGCTGGGGAATTGAATGGCTCCGTGTGGAAAGGTTAATTAAACCAGCCAAGCTCACCGGCAGACTTGCCACGGCTCTGTTCCCTTTAAATATTCTGCATACTTGAGGGAAACTTCCCTCCCCTCCCTGCACACACACAAATAAATAAAGAAATGGAGTGAATCAAGTCGACCATAATTCCAATTAGTCCCAGCTGTTATTTCTCCATCCTTTAGGGCCCTGTCTGCAGCGCCTGGCGATCGGTTACACATGGCCTCGTGCAAGGAGACATGAAATAATTGCTTCAATCTGAGGCAAGAGTAACTAATTTTGTTCATGTTTTATTCAGAGTGACAGGGACATTACTGTAATAATTCCTGCCCTGTTCCATCTTCTGGAGAATGGTGGATAAAGAGGCATTTGCAGCCACACGAAGGGGGATGAGCCACATCTCCAGCTCCACCTTGCCCTGATCCCTGTTTATTTTTAACAACATCCCCAAATCACACAGTAATGATGCTGCTTTTCATAGCGAAGGTTCATTTTGGCTGAAGGATGAGGAGAGCTCTTCCTGAGCCAACGTGACCTGCTACTGATTTAGCAGGAATAGATGATGCCACTGGAAATAAATTATTCTTTAGTATTTCTTCTTTTTCTCCTAAGGACAGAAAGAACGACTTTGGTAAGCCAGTCAGCAGTAAAATTAGGAAATGACTGTAAGAAAGCCTGTCGGGAGAGGACACCTTTAGATGCCAACAAATTTATTTATTGGCTGTTTATGGCTGTGCACATTGCAGCCTAACTTTAAAAAGTGTACATTGTGATTTACTGACCTGGCAATGCATTTGAAAAAAAGATGGTTTGAATTGTCACTGTTGAATAAAGGAGAGAAAGAATAAAATCAGGGGTAAAAATAAAAGAGAAATCAAAAGGGCCAAGACATGAAAGATAACCATGGGTGGACTTAGACATGCACCTGTGTGTCAGCTTTTTAATGGAAAGGAAAATAATAAAAGCCTTCAATAAGTTTCTTTGCATAAGCTTCAAAGTTGCCCTGATTTGAAATCAGGTCAAAATCAGGTAAAATTTTGGCCAAATGTTGAGGTTTTCTCCTTTTTCCCCTCATGTATCTATTATCAGGCATTAGGGGCAAGAGACCAGAAGAAATTACATTTGTGATTACAAAACATAGCACAGACCCAGTCTGAAATCCCCTTTGGCCAAGAGGGGGACAAGGAGACCCACAGGTGTCCCAGCCTGGGCTGGCTCCTGGGCTGGTGGCTCCTGGCTCTGGTTGCTGTCCACATGCTGCTCGAGCACTCTGGAGCTGAGAAAGAGCCCAGCAGAAGGAGTTTCCAGCTAATCAGTCTGAATATTTACTAGTATGTAGTTAGTAAATTAGCAAATAGATCAGTGGATGTGTTGGTGTTCAGGGCCCAGGAAATCTGTCAGTGCGTGGGGCTGGTGGCTCAGAACTCACCCAGGGCCAGACAAACAGCTGAGCAAAACCAGGGGATAAAGTCCATTCCCCACACATCAGAGTGATGAAGAAGTTAATAAGGCATTAGAAACCAGATGAAAAACAACACATTTTTTTCCAAAAGCAGCAGAGTTGGGTGGGCAGAAGCGTGTCAGGGCATGCACACAGAGGGTCAGGTGCTGGTTTCCAGTGGTTCTTGCTGACTAATTACAGCCTCTGCAGTTACCACAGGGCTGCTATGATTCCCCTGCACAGAAACATCTTGTTCACTCAGTGCTGAATGTTTATTTACTTATCACATCTCTTTCAATAGCTGAGCAAGAAGGAGGCTGAGGGTGACCCACTTTTTGTCCCCTGAACAGTCAGAAGGTCCTTCAGCAGAGAAAGGTCAGGAGACTGCTGTGAGAGAATCCCTAGTTTGTAAAACCTTACTCTCATCCACAGAGCTTGCTCACACCAGCTCAGGATTAGCTCAGTGCTAAAAGTTCACCAGAAGTTCTCTGTGGAAAATGTGGGAGCTGCAGAGCTGGTGGGGCTGACGGACAGACCACCCAGCTGGGAAAACCTTCCGCAGGTCCTTTGTGCTGCATTTCCCAGGCACGGGGGTTTTGCTGCAATTTAAGGGCTGAAGTAATAGGTTAAAATGATACATTGTAGTAAAACCAGAATAAATTCCTGTATTGCACGAGTCTTGGCAATAGAGTGGAGGAAAGTCCTGTCAGCTAAGGAAACACAGCCACGAAATTCCCTATAAACTCTCCCAAGCTGGCCATGCCCAGGCTGAACATGGTCAGTGTCAGGCTAGAGAGCAGAGCTGCACCTGGCTGCCAAACATTCCCCAGCTGGATGCATGCTCCTGTTCAGACCCACACCCCAGGGCAAAGCTCTGCTCTCAGCCTGGCTTCTCCCATGGGGCAGATGCAGCTCCTGCACAGGCTGAGAGTTCTCTTTCCCTGCTGAACATCCCATGGGATATCACAGGCAGTGAACCCACGTGGTCAGACACCTTCTATTTAAGTCATTTCTCTCCATTCTCAGAGTTAAGCAGTGACTTTGCAGGTCCCAGGCAGTCTTCTGTCTCTCCCAAGTCCTCCATTCCTGATCCCAAACCCCAGCCCAGCCCCATGCCCCTCAAATGAGCCCCAAACACCACCTGAGGGCTGCCCAGGAGCAGCCCACACCCACTCGGGGTCTCAGTGCTGCTCAAACCCAGCGCTGAGCTCAGCTCCAGCACGTTTTCTCTCTGTTTGTCTCTCCTGGAGCCAGGCCATGCTCCGTGCTGGGGCTGGCTGCTGCTCCAGGCTGACCCTGTGCCTGCAGCACAGCCCAGCTCGCCCCAGCCTCAAAGGCGACCTCGTGCTGGGTCGGGGGCCAGCGATGTGGGACGGGCTGTGAAACCCCCGGTGTGGCCAGGAACTCCTCACCAGAGCTTGTGCAGCTCTCTCGTGTTCCTGGCCTTGCATGAACCTCCCAAGAGTCCAAGGAAGGAGCCTCTGGCACCGCAGCCAGCCCTGCAGAGGGATGGGGGTCCCCTCTGCCGTGCCCACCACGGCCTGGGCTGGCTGCCACGGGGCAGGGCTGGGGAGAGGAATGGGGCTTTTCTCCCCCAGGTACGGCTGGAGGGGTTTTAGTCGCAGTCACGTTCTCACAGGGCTGTGTAGCTGGCCCCTGGCTGGTTAAATCTCCATGGCAGTGCTGGAGGAGGGCTGTGGCTCTGAGCTGTGCCCCTCCCGTGGGGCTGTGCCACCCCTGCCCTTTGCCTGCAGGAACACTGAGCTGTGTTTGCATCCAGCTGCTGTCACTGCCCATCTCACCTTGTTTCCTCTGTCAGCTGCTGAGAACATCCTTACAGCTTTGTCAGGTAAGGCCTTATTCCTTTAAAAAATAAATCAGAAAAGCCATCTGGAGTATTTTTGTCAAACCAACACAAACTCCTCCAGCTGTTGGGTGACCTCATCCTTTATTAATTTCTGTAGACTCACATTTACCATTGAGATCAACCCTACAAGTGTATAATTTCCTGATTTCTTTCCAGCTCTTTATTAAAGATTTGGGTTAGAGATTCGCCCCCCGAGTCCCTCGATAACCCTCCTCTCTCGCAGGAGTTGTTAAGGAGCAGATGATGCATCACAGGTTCCTCTATAGCAGCAATAATTGTTCTGCTTCAGGAGCGACCGTGCCTTATATACTGCCTTTTCCTGAAATTGTTTTTCTTCTTTCCCTTATTGCTAAGGAAGATATTGGCACCAAAATGTGATTTGAGAGCTCATGTTCCCTCATTTTCTCCGTACCTGAGCCAGTGCAGATGCGGCGCTCGCGGTGCCACCGCTGACATCTGCGTAACCCAATCCCACCTCGTAAACAGGAAGCAGAAGTGACAGCAGCAATTTCAATCGGTGCTTTTCTTCTGCTGGAGCCATTACTTGGGACAGGATGTATAAATCACGGCGTGTCTGATGCGGCCAGCTCCAAGTCTGAGGCAGTGCTGAGCCCCAGCCCTGGCCTGGCCGCCTGCCCCGAGGCGCTGGAGCTGGGCTGGGGGAGGGAAAGGGAGGGGATGGTCATTGCCAAAGCCACAGGATGGCTTCGGGGACTCTCAGCTGCGGCCGTGGCTTTCTGCAGAGGATGCACACACTCCCAGGGCGGGTCTGGGTTTGCAGCTCCTGTCTTCCTGACAATCACTACAAGGGGCGACATCTCCCTGCTTCTGCCCTGCAGAGGTGGGAGAGGCAAAGCCCCGTGCCGTGAGGCCACGCCACAGCCCAGGGTGAGAGGTGGCTCAAACTGCAGCAAGAAGGGGCTGGGGTCAGGGGTAGTGCTGGGTGGGCAGAGGGAGGGGGAGGATGGCACTGGCAGTGCTAGAAACTGGCAAATGACTTTGATTCCATTGCATTCAAACACCTGCAGCTTTGAAGGGACCTTTTTTCTTGTCAGTTCCACATTCCCAGTTCCATATTCCCATTTTCCTCACAGAAAGTCTTAGGAGGATGTCATCCTGCTCCTCTGAAAGACAGGGGCTGCAGCCTCCATCCCAGAAGCTGAGCAGGGTGGGGATGTGGAAAGTGGGGATGTGGATATATGGGGGATATGGAGATGTGGGGATATGGGGATGTGGGGATGTGGGGATGTGGGGATGTGGGGATGTCTGGATGTGGGGATGTCTGGATGTGGGGATGTGGGGATGTGGGGATGTGGATACGTGGGGGAGGTTGGATGTGATCCTGGCTCGCCCAGGCAGCCCAGGACACACTGAGGCCCCAGCAGCACCTGTGTCCCTGCTCAGGAATGATGGAAAGGGGCAGAGTCTGTTCAGCCTCACTGGAAACACAGGGACTGTGTTTAACATATCGACGGGCAAAAACTAAAAGGGTGATTGATAAATATTTGCATCCTATAATTGTCCTTAGGAAAGATCAGCTGGGCTGAGCTGCAGCGGGGCCGTTTCTCGGGAGGAACAGCCGAGCTGTTCACAGGTTTCATTTCCACCACTCAAGCAGTTAATGGGCAATCCCTCAGTCTGATCACACTCCTGCTTCCAAATGGCACTTCACGAGGGAGCACCTCCAGGCCAGCTTGTTCCTCCAGCCTTGTGTGTGGGAAATGACTTTCAGACATCTGAAGGTTGCTGGGATGAGCCTGAATGTCAGGGATGGTACTCCTGAGTGATGGAAGCACAGAATATGGCTCTTTGTGGGGAAGAGCAAACAAACATCTGGAAAACAATGTGGGCTCAGCTGCTCATCTGAGGAGGCAGCTGAGGAGGTCAGACCTCGTCACAGCTGCGTGGTTTTCTGTACCATAATGCAGGAGAGAGCTGCATCCTGACTCGTGTTTAATTCTGAGTTTAACAAATCCATTCCAAATCGTGGCTGAGGCCACTCTGAGGGGGGAGCAGGGAAAGCAGCGTTGCAGGACTTGGCCCTGGCTAGGAAGGGCCGAACCTCTGAGCCCATTCTGAAGACACAGAGGCACTGATGGACATGAATAAATATTTAAATCTTCTTCTCTAGCTGATCTCTCTCTGTTGGGAAGGGCTTTTCCACAATTTCCACCCCTTTGTAGTTGGATGTGCATGAAGAGAAGCAGAAGGCTGTGACGAAGGTGAGGACAAGGTAACCCTGGAGTGACATAAACCCTAGGAACCTATGTTTGCATTTAGAGCCCAAAGCCAAAGGAACCTCACCACAAACCACTGTCCCTGAGAGAGTTTGGGTGCAAATGCTGTGGCTTGGGCTTGACATGAGATTTGAGGATATGGGATGAAGAGTTTGCCCAGTCCCCAGTGGTGGATACTGCAGTGCCCACCCTGCACAGACCCACGGCTGCAGCACCAGGTGAGAGCACTCAGAAGGACTCAGTGGATGGAAGAGCTGTGGTAATTCAGACCTTTCCTCTATTTATACTAAAATCAGCACTGTGGAAAGAGGCCATAAATAATACAAGATGTGGTAAGAAAACAAGAGCAAAGCCTCCACCCATCAGTCAGAGAATGAACAAAATTTGCTTCCTTCAATTAGCAACAGGAAAAAAAAGTGGAGGTTTTCCTAGTGAGGGCTGAGTGCATTATGGGGCATTCAATGGGGCCAGGGCTTCCCAGCTGAGGGATGAAGCTGCTCCCAGGGCAGGAAGTTGTGTTCTGGTCTCTCCAGCACAGCCAGGACCTTGCTCTGCTCTGCTCTGCTCGGCTTTGGCTTGAGCAGAGAACCTGTTGTTAATGTGGCTGTGGAAGCACCATGTGGGGTCGGGATAAAATACCAAGGGAAAATGGAAGGATTTTAATAATGCCTATTTTTATTTCTACTAGATGCCAACCATCTGAGCTAATAGAATGTAATTGGAAGACTCAATTTAGTAATTTTCTTTATTATTATGTCTTGATGTACTTCTGTCAACTCCAAAATACTCATTACATGTAATTAGGAGGAAGATTAGAGTGCCGTTAAGATGTGGAATAATGATGCAGCTCAGCCAGGGCCAGTGGAAAAAAACAACCCACTCAGGAAAATATCTCCAAAGTGCTGAGCAGAGGAGGGCATTTAAAAAACTGATAAAGCTGAGAGCTGGTGCCAAATAATGAAGATGAGGCTTTGAAGTGGGACAGAGTTGATCCACTGAATCAAAGCAGTTGATGACTCTGCCTCCCTCTCAAGTGAATCCCTCATGTTTATTTGGAGGGCTGAAGTAACATTAATAAAATAATTCCCTAAGAACCACCCTCTGTGTCTTTTTCATAAACTCCCACCCCAAACAGCATAATTAATTTTGCTGTTGTACAGAACAATAATAATAAAAAATCCATCCTTTGGGAGGTAGGTGGTAATTTCTATCTGACGGAAATTGAGATTAGACACAGCACATAAAACTTTTTGGTAATTTATTCACCAGAAATTGCTGTGTTATACCTATCAGAGAGCTGGTGATATGAAACTTAACAAGCTGATATTTCACTCTGATTTCCTTGAGCATGATCCAATTTGTTAAATCAAAATTCCAGATTAGCTTTAATATGAAAGAAGATTTTTATATTCCAGACTAATGTATGTCAGAATGTACAAAACCGATAAAGGGAGCGCTGACAGGAGTTAAGTTTTGTGTGGCACTGAGAGACAGGTCCAGAATGGAAAGAAGAAATTTCCCAACATTTGTGAATATTTCTGCCTAACTGGGGGATAAAAGATGAGAAAAGAGAGCAGGGCTGTGTCTGCATCACCGCCCAGAACAGCAGACACGAGGCATTACCGTGGGGGAAGCTATTTCTGCTTCTATCATCAACTCCCCACATGACAGCAGAGGAATTATTTCAGGACACAATCGCTTTTCCAATGGATACGGAATAAATAGAAAAAGAGCTCTTGAGAAGCCCTCGCTGTTTCCTCCTCTCCAGCGCCTCGCGGCACGTGGGGCCCCGCTGGCCCAGCACAGCCCACGGGGTGCCGGTGGCCACCCCGATGGGTCTGGTGGCCACCACCAATGGGTGCCCAAGGTCCCACGCAGTGGGTGCCAGTGGCCACCCCAGAGGCGCCTCCCACGGCCGCTGCCCCTCGCAGGCTCTGCACAGGTCTTGCATCTATTTTTTCTTCCTCCTGTTTGGTTTGGGTGATTCTGCAGAGCCCCTGGCTTGGCTCGTGCCCTCCCTGCCCCTCGCTAGAGCAGCAGCAAGGGGGGAAGGAGGTGAAAGCGCGGCTGGAGCAGGGCTGGGTCTGCCACGGGGGCGAGCAGGGTCCGGGTGCCCGCCTGGGCTGGGGGTGCTGGGGGCATCCCCGGGCAGCGCCTCCAGAGCGGGGATGGAGAGGCTGCAGGAGCACAGAGCGAGCCCAGACCATCCCAAACACTGCAGCTCTGAGTGCTGAGCCGTGAGGGGTCCCCGCGCTCGGGAGAGAGGAGAGGGGCGAACTCTGCTCGCACCAGCCCCTTCCCAAATGTTCCTGCAGCGGCAGGGCTGGAGCAGTGGGCAGCGCCCGGCCCCTGCCAGCGCTGGGGACCGGACCCGGCGCTGTCGGACGGCTCAGCTGCAGCCCAATCAATCCCCTCAGCTTGTTTATAAGTATCTGTGACTCACAGACGTTTTTCCTGCTCCTTAATTGCCAGTTTCCTGAGAAACCATCGCAGGCAGCCAATCGGCTGCGCAGCTCTGACTTAGAGACTGGAGACAACTGGGAAAAATAAATCCAGCGCTATTGGTAAATTGAACCGCGCTTTCCTAAGTACAGCACGTATTTATAAACAACACATCTGCGGGAAGCAGAGCCCCCTCGCTCTGCTGACGGAGGTCTCCGAAGGGCGATCTGGGCAGCGGCGCCCGAGCCCCTCCTCTCCCAGCCTCTCCGGAGCGGGTACCAGCGCCCCGTGTCCGGGGAACGGCTCTGTCCCCACCCTGCTCCCCTCCCTGCTCCCCTTCCCAGGGGCTTGTCCGGGGTGCTGGGGGTGCACAGCAGGCAGGGGAAGGGCACAGCTGCCTGTTCGGGCAGCATCCTGCTGTCCCCCTGTCTCTCTGTCCCACCCGCGCTCCCTTGCATTGCTTAATCCTGATTTGAATGCTGGATCTCCCAAACCATTCTGCCTTCCGAAGAGCCCGTACAGATTGGTGCAGCAGTTTTAATAAACAAACTGAAACCCTTGGAGAAGCCACAATACAGTACTGCTAATATTATTCAGCATTATTATAAAAGTGATGCACGAGATGTAAATAAGAGAAGAAATCTCTGCACTCAGTCACTGCTCAATTACAGCTCGATCCAAAGCCATTCACTGGTAGAAAGAAATCCGCCTGTGAAGTTCCCCTAGCACGGCCAGCACCTTTCTTTAGGCTCTTAGTGCATGATGATGTTTGAGAAGCTCGGAAGTATTTTTTAGTAATCAAAAAAAGCTATTCTAATAGTTGGTAAAAGGCTAGGAAACACAGCCGGTTAATTTTGGAGGAGTTCACAGGGAACTGGGGGAAAGGATATAAAAATGTAATGGCTGAAGCTGGGGCTGAGCTGGAGGAGCCGCAGCCCCTCCACAGCTGCATGACACACTCGTGACTCAGGCAGGCAGGGCAGCAGAGGGGTGGGCACTGGGAATTTGTGTCCCCAGCCCATGGCAGAGCTGCCTGTGCCCAGCACAGCCCTGGTGACTCCAGCTGTCCCCATCAGCACCGTGGGAGGGGAATCCCCTGCTCCCTCCAGCGCTGGCATCGGAGCCAAACTGCCCCAACCTCCTCGTGCTGCTGGGAAACTGAGGCAGGAGCTGAGGGGTGGTCTGAGGGACAGGCAGGCAGGAATTCTGTCTCCCCTGGGCTGGGGTGGTGGGCAGAGGTGGGTGCTGGTGGGGACTGCCTGTGCAGGACAGCCCCTGCCAGGCCCGTGCCCACAGAGCACACTGAGGGCTGGGCACGAGCAGCTGGGGCGCACAGTCTCCCCCCCCAGACCTGCAAGTCCCTCTTTCATCTGTCTAAAATTCACATCTCTGCTTCAAACGCTCAAAACCTGTGTGCTGTGAGCTCAGAGCAGGCAAAGTCTACTTGGAATAATTCCTGCAAGGGGTCTTGGAAATGAGGAGTTCAGTTTCTTCCTTCCCCTGCAGCAAATCCATCATTTTTCTGCAGGGTGACACTAAATCTTTGTGTTAGCCCTCAGAGCCAGAGCATCCCACTGTACTTCTGATCAAGATCAAACTAATTTCAGCTGGCCAACACTCACCATTTGACATTTCACCTGTTTGAAGCAAAATTGGAACTGGTATTTATGATGAAGATTAGCTCATGGCCATTAAGTGCTCTGGGCTGAAGATGGATATTTGCTGTCAAAGTGGTGGTGGTGATTTATCTCAGAAAAAAAGTTCCCTCAGCTCTCTGAAGTGACTGCCACAAAGCTCTCCTGGCACAAGACACCTGGGAATGTTCCTGAGCTGCATTTTTGCAAAGCTGAAGAACTGACCCCGAAATGCTTTTGCAAAGACAAGGAGGGAGATCTGGCTCGTTCCTTTCTCAGCCTCAGCTGTCTGAATCACTTGGTACTGGAGCTGCATCAAACAGATGGTGGAAAAAAAGACAAGGAAATAAATGTTTTTCTACAGTCTTTGTTGGTCAAAGAAGACGGGGATTAAAACAAATCTGACAGTTGCAAAAAATTCAAACCAGCTCCTAAAGTCTGTATTGAAAACTTGTCCTGCAAATGACAGCAGCCACAGCCCGTCTGTGCTGGGTCAGCCCTTGTGGCCCAGCACTTCCAGAACCTTCTCTCCTTCCCTATGCTCCAGCCAATCCCTTCCTTCCTTCCTTCCTTCCTTCCTTCCTTCCTTCCTTCCATTCCCTTTCCTTTACCTTTCCTTTCCCTTTCCCTTTTCCTTTCTCTTTTCTTTCCCTTTCCCTTTTCAATTCCTTTCCTTTCCTTTCCTTTCCTTTCCTTTCCCTTTCCTTTCCCTTTCCTTTCCCTTTCCTTTCCCTTTCCTTTCCCTTTCCTTTCCCTTTCCTTCCCTTCCTTCCTTCCTGAACCTTCCTTCCTTCCCTCAGCCCAGCTCTTCCAGAACCTGCTCTCCTTCCCGCTACCTCAGCCCAACCTTCCTTCCTTCTTTCCCTGTGCCCAGCGCGGCTCGCAGCGCCTGCTCTGTGCCGTGGGCAGGGTGGGAAGTG
>VWYI01025490.1:3791-19363 GCA_013399455.1 Anthoscopus minutus | reverse complement strand
TGTCCGGCTCAGGGCCATGTCCGGCTCAGGGCCGTGTCCGGCTCAGGGCCATGTCCGGCTCGGGGCCATGTCCGGCTCAGGGCCTGAGGGAGAGGGGAGCAGGACCAGGCCGGGACAGCGGCGCCGTGCCCCCCTCGCTGCCTCACCGCTCCTGGCCTTGTTTCCAAATCGTATGGAAATGGAGGGGATGGATCTTTTCCCACTTTTGAAAACCAGTTTGCTTTAAGTGTGTGATTTCCCACATGCCATGCTGTCAGCAGGGCGGGTTCCAGTGGAGCAGGACACCATGGGCACGGGGCATCGATCACATCCTTCAGATCACCTGAGCCAGAGATATCCAAAAGAGAGACTGTTCCCTTCTTCCCCATGGCACTGTTTTTGAAAATCTACCACATTTTTCTTTCTAAATAAACCAGCCCAGACTGCCTCCAGAGGGTTTTGCCATCCTTACATTTACTCCAGCAGAGTAATCTTCTAGGAAGATAAAATACCAGAGCAACTCAGGGAAGTGCTGAGTAGACAGGCACAAACCTAAAGATGGATATCCAAGTTCAAGCCTTTCAAACCCAGAAAATAAATCAAGATGACAACAGTCCCAAAACATCAGAAATCCTCAGACTTATGAAAGCCAGAATACCATAAGTTAATCCATTTCCAGCTCAGATGTCTGGAACCATGAGCTGTTTCATATTGCACAGGCTGCTGGTGCCTCCAGCCCCTTCCCGAGGGACGGAGCGGGGACTCGGGCAGGTGAGGAGCAGGAGCTGTGGTCAGGGGAGCTGTCCTGCCCGTGTCAGCCCTGGCAGGAGCCCACATCTACCCCTGGGCTGTGCCCTGGGAGATGGAGCTCCTGTCCTCAGCAAGGGCTGCCCACCCTGCTGCCCTCGGCCTCGCCTGGCAGGAGGGCTCTGGGACCCTCCTGTAGGATGATGCACTCACTGCACCTAAACACACGCCTCTGTTCCTGGAAAATTGTCTTGCAGAGGATATCGAAACTGTCTCTTCCAATGCAGTTCAGGGACTCTCTAACCAGTGTGTCAATAAGGCCACATAGTAATAATAATAATAATCATCATTATCATCATCATCATCATCATCATCATCATCAGATGTTTCAGCTTGGCCCAGATCAGTTCCCAGACAGCAGCCGGGCTGCTCTCACTCACTGAGGTGAGATGCCAGCTCAGAATGAGAAGTGATGGTAAAAGTCAAATCTCCTCGGTTTTATCTAGAAGTTAAAATTAGGAACCAAACCAAAATACATGTTCTTGGGCAAGGTCGTATTGATTTAGTTTAGGTTTGGTTACAGAGGTTGGAATAAAACACATGAAATATTTACTGAACACAAACTGTATTCAGTCATGTCAGGGAAGAGCCCCCTGGAGCCTCATTTTCCTGGCATCTTTCCCAAGTCCTCAGCTCTGTGCCACCCTCTGGGCCAGCCCAGGCACCACCTGTGCCCCATGCCTTGGCTCACATGAGCCCTTCATTTCTCAAGTCCAAGTGCCCAAAATGACGTCTGGTCTACAACAGCACGGAGGCAAAACCTCCACAGAGCAGCTTGGTGCTTACAGTCAAATCACAGCCACTGACATCTTGTTGCAGAGCTGAGAATTTGTGATATAATTGTGGGGTTTATTCCCTTCTGATTTCTGCAGGCTCTGCACAGAGGGGTGTGTGGCTTTCCTGAGGGCCATCCTCCCCAGGCCATCATTTCTCAAGTAATGCCCCTGCTGTCACTCCTGTCACCTCTATTAGCTCTGGGCACAGGCAGACAAAAGCTCCCAAGCACCTAAGGCTGGAGGGCTGGAAGGAAACCGAGGAGTTCAGGGAACGATGTTCTGAAAGGAGAAGAATCCCCATCAACACAATCACGGATTTTTCAGGGTGCCTAATTTGGAGGCACAGAATAATTAGAAGGTCACACAGTGGCAATCAGTAAAAGTGCACCAAAATTTGTGTCAATCTCATCATTTGATTGCTTCTCTATTTAGACTTACACTAAATATAAACAAGCAAATGGAAGAGAGCCCTTCTGAAATTCCAGCCTCAGTACAAATTCACCATCAGCCACTAAAGCAAAGTGCAGGGGCCCCAGCCACTCTGAACTCTGCTTTATACCTCCCACAGATGGGCAGAGTGCTGGTTATATTCAGAATAAATGCTCACTGAGCAGCAATTTCCATAATTTTGCCTCTATTCCATTATCACACCACTGCTCCCCACTGCTTGGTAGCATTTCCTTAGGCCTTTCACAGGGTACTCTGTTTAAATTACCTTTAAAAACCTATTTCTTTGCACACTTCTCACATCATTTTATATCAGCCTGGCTTGTGCAGATGGAAGAGGAGGTAATTTAATACTTCTTGCCATCAAAGGATGGGCAAGAGCTGTGGGGGTTATGACTTTGCTGGTGGCAGAGGGTTGCAAACACAGTGTGTGACAGGGGTCTGCTCAAAGCTGAGATAATCAGGCAGCCAAGTTCAGCTAATTGCATTGATTAGCTCTGCATCGACAAGCCAGTTACTGGGGAATTGTTTGTGTCTCTCTCCTGAAGCATCCCTTGGGTTTGGGAGACAGTAACAAGTACTCAGAGACAAACAAAGCTGCTTTCATTTGACTTTAACTCAGGCTGGATCCAGTGCTGGGTGTCCAGGCAACAACTGTAAAAAGCAGTTTTAATGTTGGATTTTAACTGCCATAAACATTCTGGTATGGTGTTTCAGTTTGGTTGTTTTAGCAAACATAATTATTTAGAGGATGCACATCAATGTTATTTATTACTCTTTAACTGAACCCTGAAGGACGTGATTCTGTTCTTGTGTTACTTTTGCAGAGGGAACCTCCAAGCTTTGTTCCTGGTGTACAAACACTGACATGAAAGCCATGTGGAATCTGCACTGAAGTTGCAGCTTGCAACCAAAACTGTCTTGGACTCAAGGGCAGGGGAGAGCAGCAGTTTGAAATAATGTCCATCACACAGGAAAACGTTCAGCTGCAAAGCTGAAGAAGAAACTTTCAGGCATGTTGCTGCGTAAACACATTGGCTGTGGTCCACCATTAAGATTGTCAGAGTAAATATTAAAGAGAGTTTTGTATTCAGCTAAAATAGCTGTTTACAGATTTCTTCTGCTGAAGCCACATACTGTACAATGAAATGAGAGCTCCAAACCCATCCCTGTTCTAATAACTTTATAAACTCTGCTATATATTTTATGGAATTTGAATGTATGAGTGGTTGGCCCAGAACTCCTTCTGCAGGAGATTATTGGGAGAAAACATTACCATATGTCTGGAGAATGGCAGCATCCCATGGATACTGGAGAGGATCTTGGCTCAGGCCAGCTCTGTGTTTATACTGTGGCAATATTTCCATACTTCATATATTGGTACCTCTGCTTGGATAAACAACATTATAGCCATGGTTGTCAAAGACACTTAGAGGATTCCAATGAAAATAAAAGTGAATTTCTTCTTCCATATTTTCAAACACCCCTGCTCCTGCTGGCACAGCTCTGCTGGTGAGAGCCCAAGCTCTCTGTGCCAGCCTGGCTGTCTTGGGCAGAGGCTGGCACAGAGCCCTGCCCCAAGGGTTCCTGTGTGTGCCTGCTGGGGTGTCCATGGGCACTGCTGAGCCTGCAGCACTCAGCTGAGCCTTGAGTGTGAGTCTTTAGAAAGGGTGAACAGAAACCCTTATTCAACAGTTAGGGATTTTCTTTCCTTTTCCCTTACTCCTTCTCAATTCCTGCAGATTTAGCTGGAGGGAAAGGGGTGACTCCAGCAGCTCGGGGGTTTCTGTGGGGAGCAGTGAGGACCTTGGCTTTACCCTCGGGCCGTGCCTGAGCTGCCAGAGCTCTGGCATTGGTTGTTCACGGGCAGGGTGCTCAGGGTGAAGTCATTTTCCTCCTCTGGACATCTCTGTTCTTCCCCAGCCAACGCCAGCCCTGCCCTGCCAGGGACAGGGGGGAGCCTCTGTCCTCCTGCCCTCGTCCTGGGCCTTGGGAGGGGCACAGGGAGCTGCTGGAATGGAGGGGAATGTGGTCCATGGGCTGCCTGGCCCAAACTGCTGGAGCGGCTCAGTGCTCACAGAGAGCAATTTCCCATGCTCAGAGCGCAGCTTTCCTTTGCTCAGCACTTTTGATGGCACTTGTTGAACCAAAGCAAGCCATGCAGCTGCACATCATCCCAAATCCATTTGCAATTACAGTTTCTTGCACTGTAGAATTGCAAAACCCAGTAACAAATGGCTTAACCAGAGCTGTGTCTCCTAAAGGAACCTAAAGGAAGTGTTTTCCCAGCTGTCCCCCAAACACACCTGAGCACGAGTGGCCAGTGGTGTTTAGGACACAGACAGCTGGCTCAGGGTTTGGCTTTGCTGGCAGAAAAGACATTTGCCACGACTGAAGATTAATAGTTACACAAGGGAAGCTCTGTCCTGTAATTGCTCAGCTTACGCTTATGCCACACAAAACCAGATAGAAGCATTTAATTTGGAATAAAACATCTATTTAACACCCCTGAACATTGTCTGAACAAGCAGAACAGCTGAAAAACAAATACTGTTCAATGTCAAATATGACAAGGAAGTAACTTCTGAAGTAATTTTTTTCAGAAAAGATATGAAAAATGTATTTGCTAATAAAATAGGATGGGAAAGCATCCAAATCCCAAAAGCACCCAAAAGTGCCAGTTCAGACTCTTGAGGAAAAAACACCTGGAGGTTCCCAAAACCATCATGGGGAATTCACAGACACCTCTTCCTTTCAGCAAAGGGAGATGGAAATTCTGAGGAGCTGTTTTATTTTGTAAAAAAAATCCCCCAGTTTCTCATTCTGGTAATGAAGGCCTGAACTTTGATTTTATTGGTTTCCATTGGGCTCATTTGGGATTGATAAGCCAAATTAAGAATGCTAATTAGTATCTGATTCTTTTTAATTAAGTAAAAGTAGAGACTGGGAGTTGCTGACAGTATTAGTTTGACCTTTCTGTGTAAATTCCAGCAGCTCCCTGAGGATGGACCGTGGCCACAGCTGTGCTGTCCTGGACAAGCACCTTCTGTGCACGGGCATGAGCAGCCACATCCCTGTCACCCTGCGTGCTGCTGGAGCCCAGAGCAGCATAATCCAGGCAGCTCCTGCTCCCAGCCTGACTTGCCCGACTTTCCATGAGGAGATTTCACTCCTGTGCTGTGCTGAGGGCTGGGCACTGCGCTCGTCTGCTCGCCAGGAATCATTGTCTGAGGCAGGAGCCAAGAAGGGTCAGAGCTCACTTCCTGTGGAGGTCATTCCTATTCCAGAGCCAGCCTTTTCTCCCACTTAACATTCATTACTGGGCCAAAATTCTTCACTTGAAGATCAGACTGACTGTGAAACCCTTCCACGGCTCTTCAACAAAGCAACAATGGAAGTGTCTGTGACCTAATTGATTCTATGAGCAGGATCTGCTCCAGCCCCGACACCAGCACTTTGGTACAACTGCAGTGAAACAACAGTAGGAGTGAGTAAAATTATGTGAGTAGTATTATGAAGAATTTACTCAGGTCTGCATTCTGGGTGTTCTGGGTCTTTTTTATAAGAGTCTGTGTGTGATACTCCTTTTGATGTAAATTGTTCATATAAGTTGTAGCTTTTTAGATGAGAGGTAATTACAAATTCAGACTATTAACTTTTGTTCCTCTGGTCAAAGCGTCCAACTTCTCCCCTCAGAGCACACAGAAATGCCAGATACTGTGACCCAGGAGTGACCACAGGGATCAGCTGTCAGCCCGAGCTGCCCAGAGGTGAGGGGAGCACCTGCAGGTGAGGATTGTCACCTCCCAGCTGGGACAGGCTGCAGCACCTGCAGGTGAGGATTGTCACCTCCCAGCTGGGACAGGCTGCAGCACCTGCAGGTGAGGATTGTCACCTCCCAGCTGGGACAGGCTGCAGCACCTGCAGGTGAGGATTGTCACCTCCCAGCTGGGACAGGCTCCAGGCAGGGCACAGCAGTACCCTACTCTGATGGGTTCTAAATGCACCAACTGAATAATCACGGAGTTCCCCCAATTCTGGAATTTGCACCATCCCCAAGGGCAAAGTCATTTGAGCCTCAGGTGTCAAATGTTTGGCAATCCATTGCCAGCTGGAAAATGGATCCAAAGCAGGAACCCGGAGGAGCCACCAGCCCTGGCCGTGGGGAGGGAATGGGGAAGCCCTGGAGGGAGAGCTGAGACAGGAGAGGGACAGCCTGGTGCTCAGGTGGCTGTGGGAGGAGCAGGGTGACACAACCGAAAGGACAAAGGCAGGTGAACGCTCAGTGGGAGTGTTGCTGGTTTGAAAAGCCCTGGTGCGTGTTTCCTGTGACTCTGAGGTCACCAATTGTTCCTCAAGTGTCTCATCCTCCAGCTCTGTGTTGTGGTAACCAGAGAGAACCCTCTGCTCCTGCTTCCCCAGCAGCTGCCTCTCACAGCACACAGAACGTGGGGCAGCCCAGGCCCAGCCTGCCCTCCTGGGTGGCAAACCTCAGGCTGGGAAATGGCAGCTTGCTGTATTCTGGGGGCTTCTACTCAACCAGTTCATTCAGAGTATACTAGAAACCAGGCAGAAAGTAAAATAATGGAGTTGAAAGAGGCCTAATGATCATTGAGTCCAACTCTGTGTTCCTTCCAGGACCACCTGTACTGTCAGAAAGAGAAATCCATTTTATCAATGCTTTCCACTCTGCCAGTTGAGCTGGATTTATCAGCACAGAGGTGTTTACCCAACACCTTCTCATTCCATGGTGTTGGTGTCCCCTCCCGTGACTCCCCATCAGGATGCAGCTCTGAACAGGTGATGGCACTTCCTCAGGGATGGCACAAGGTTCCTTGGCATGTTTTTCCATCCTTTGGCTGCTGGTGCCAGTGACAAAAAATGATTTGCTATCAAAACTCCCAGACAGCACTGTCCCATTGCTGGGTGACCTTTCCAGGTGTCCATGTTTGAGGAATCACCTCGCTCTGGTGCCAGGCACAGCAGGAGGGGGAGCCCACGGGAGCTGGGGCCATGTGTGATCCCCTTTAGCTCTGGGCAGTACAAATCCCTTCCAGGACCTCCCCAGCCCAGCTCTCCTGTTACACATAACAGAGCAGCCCAGGGGATGGTGCAGAGAATCCCCCAGGCCGTGTCCTTCAGTCTCTCTGAGGCTGCTGGGAGTTTTGGAGCCTTTTCCATCACGAGCAGCTCTCAGTGAGTGCCTCTGCTCCCTGTGTTTTCTATTAAACCTGTCAGATCTTCCACGGATTGTTTCCGTTGGCAGCCCCTGTGACTGTCCCAGATTTCTCCCTCTCTCCTCAGTACTGGCACAGATAACAGCTCATTTTTCACTCCAGCAAAGAGTCCAAACACACTTTACATGGTGCAAAGACCACAGCTGATCCTCAGCTGGGCATAAAAGAATGACCAGAGAAGATGATGAACAGCCTGTAGCATTTTAAATTGGCTCCCAGGCAGATACAAGAACCATCCAGAACCTGGCTCCTTTTGAACATTCCCTTTCACCAGGATGAGGGAGGAGCTGCCTTACCTGGTGGTGCTGCACAGAATTTACATTTGCCATTCAGTGGCACAGAAGGGAATCTTTGGTTTAGTGTCTTTGGATCGCCCAGATGAAGACATGAGACAAGATAAGGATTTCTGTTCCTTGGAGCTGTCACCAAGAGAAATGTAGTGGCTCTGGAAGTAAGGAACAAGTGACTTGCTTCATTTCTCGCAGGAGATTAAATATATGCTATCCAAAAATAGCTGATGTACATACTTTTCTCTGGAAAATGGAGACAATTCCAAAATCAAAGGTGTCAGCCAGGGATAGAATTGATGCTGCAGAGGCAGCACAGTCAGTCAATGGACCTGGGAGCAATTTTCATAGCAACCCCCTGGCAAAACATCTCCCACTTTGGATATGATCACAAACCCAAACTCCACTCAGGCTCGTGAAGTTTTCAGCCAAGCTAAGCCATAGAAGAGAGAATTCCTGCAGGATGCTGCCTGCCGGGGCAGCTCTGAGCCCAGGAGTGGGGGAGGAATAGCTCAGCACTTTCCATGGCCTCCCTTCTGTCCCCTGCAGCCACAGGGCCCCAGGGAGCTGCTGGAGGCTCACAGACCCTGCAGGGCAGGACTTTGGGCAAAACCCTGCAGGACTTGATTCTGCTGAGCAGGATCAGGATCCTCTGGGGGTCCCTCCCAGCTGAGGTCAGTCCACGGTTCTGTAGGGTTTCATTCCTTTCCCTCTCCACTAACCAGCAAACGAGAACAGAAACCTGTCCTTTAGTGCTTCCTTTGTTCCCGTGGCCCATTTCTCACCCAAAGCCACGGGGCTCAGTGAGCACACAATCATTCCCACAGCTGGAGCTGAGACATCACACACACGGAGCACGATGGATTCCAGGAGGGAAATACACAGTGCTGAAGCACCAGGACCGAGAAATCCATTAACAGCGTGAGTCAGGAGAAGAGTCAATCGCCCTCCCATCTGCTTTCATCATTGCTCTCCCCACAGCCTGAGCTCTGCTGGGATGCAGAGCCCCAAGAGCTCCATCTCAGGAGAGGCAGGGCACTGACACGTCCTGAGCTCCTGGGCCATCCCGGCTCCTTCCACTGAGACTGGGGAAAGGGGACTGAAATCTCACTCCCCCTTTCCTTTTGTTCAGACTGAAGAAAGGTAAAGGGACACGAAGCTTTTTTAGTGTGTTGGAGCTGGAAAGATAAGGAGTGGCTGAAGCCTAATTCTACAAACCATGCAGTGCAAGGGTTTATCCAGAGTGATCCCCAGCACCTTTCCCAAGGTGGAAAGGTTTCCCAAGGTTTCCCAAGGTTTCCCAAGGTTTCCCAGGGCAGGAGCAGAACTCTACTGCAGTGACCCTGCCTCAGACCTCTCCTGCTGGCGTTCCCAGCGTGCAGAAACAGCTGAGTCCTGCTGGGCTGCTCGGGAGATGTTCCCAGAGAGCAAAGCTGTCGAGGGGAGGGACCAGGCAATGCCCCTGCTGCCTCCAGAGCCCAGCTCCTCCGGCCAGGACACATGCTGCCAGAGCAGGTGGGCAAGTGGGAGTCACCTGAGTGCAAATAATAAGTCAGAAACAACAGGAGGTGCCAATTCTTTGGTTTTCTCCAAAGATGGACTCTCCAAGGAAGCTGGAGGAGGAGGGGCTGGGGCACTTGAGTGCCAAAACCAGGTTGGTTTGGCCAGAAATACTGAATTAAACACCCAAATTAGACATGGACTGAGATGCTTCCTCATTAGCTGCTTCCCCATGTAACTTGCATTGTGAAGTGAATACAGAAAATCACAGAATCCCAGACTGGTTTGGGTTGGAAGGCACCTTAAAGCTCATCCCATTCCACCCCAGCCATGGGCAGGGACACCTCCCACTGTCCCAGGCTGCTCCAAGCCCTGGCCAGGCTGGCTTTGGCTGGATAACCACAGAGCTTCATGGGCAAAAATCATCTTTGGCAGCCTGATTTGTAGGTACCAGCTGTGTTTGCTCCTTGTTCTCCTGGGGCAAACCAGGGATGGCAATAACTGAACACAGCCACTCACTAAAAGAAAGGAGAAAACGGTTTTGTACAGAACATTTTCCCTCATTCAGGTGTTTCACAGCCTTTCAGGACTGAGACAGTCTGAGGTGGGAAATGAGCTCTCAGGTGCTCCTGGCTGCAGGTTCACGAGTGGCCAGGGGTGAGTTCTGCTGGATGCAGTGAAAGTACAGAGGGGTTGAAAAAAACCTCTTTCACTGTTACACGGTTATAACCTTTACACACTCTTCCCTCTCTGCTTGGCCTGGCCTGGCTCAATGGGTTTCATTTTCTGAAAAGCATCCCTGCCTGGAAAAGCTGCCGGGAAATAAAACCCAGCGTGGTTTTATTTGGCTAAAGCTCACTAGGCAAGTTTTGCACATCTGAAGCCAAAATCACTTGTGTGGTTTGCCTAAATATTCTAATTCCAACTTGCAAAGTCACAGGGATTTGGAAAGTAACTCCAGCTTTGGCCCACCTCTGTCAGGGAATATGAACTGGGGTATCTGCTGTCAGGGCTGCAGATTTCTGTCACTGCAGTGAAGCAAAATGTCTGAAAGGAATCACAAATCAGCAATTGTTGTGATTTGAGTTTGTCTGGTTGCTCCAAACACCCTCAGTGCCTGTGCCTGTGAACTTCAGGCGTGAAGGAGCTGTTTCCACATTTCTGAGTCTCTTCTGCCCATCCTGCAGTCAGACACACGGGAGCAGCCCCAGAACTGGGGAACATCTGTTGGAGGCATCTTTCTGCACAAGGCTGAAACACTCTGAACGTAGCAAGTGTGACATCTCCATCTATCTCCATAGAGTCTGGAGAAGCAAATGTAAAGAGTGACTAATAGAATTGCTTCTATTAATTAGAAAATGAGCAAATTGTACGTTTCAGGGAGGTTTTTAAGGTCTAGCACGTTACCAGCAGTGTGCACTACTTTTGCTGTTAGTTACTTCACTGGAGGAGTTAATAAACCAGCCCTGAGACAACAGCTCAGGGCAGAGCCCCCTCCTCACTGCTCACTGAGGCATTTTCTGAATGCTCAGCTCTTCCTTTGACTTCACTTGAACAGCATTTGCTTAAAGCTCTCTCTGTTCTCTCTGGAGCTGGGGGGTTTGGCTCAGCCTGGCCCTGCACAGTGGCTGCAGCTCTTCCTTCCAGCCCCATCCCCACCCTGGCTTCTCCAGGGAAACACCAGCTCAAGGCCACTCTTTGCAACACAACAAACCCACCAAGCAACAGGAGAAGGGAAAATACTTAAATATTTAAATATTTAGAGATATGGAGCTGCATCCCCAAGAAGTTCAGACCTTGACATGTGCGAAATTACAAATTGTATTCAACTATTTGCACGCTCAGTTGAACTGAACTGTAGTAAAAAAATTCCCCTAGAAAGAGGGGAAGGAACATTTGGTAATACTGAACCATCTAAATTCAACTCTACTTTTTGAGAATTTCTTGGAAATCATGCAAAACAAGAAAGAAGCAGTCATCCAGTCCATTCTCTTGCTCCAAGTCAAGATCAATTATAGTTAAATTGTTCCTGATAATAGCTGCCAAAATTATTCTTAAAGACTTCCCATGATGGAGTTTCCTTAAGCTCTCCTGGCAGCCCAGGCCGTGCCTCACCATTTTAATCATTAGCAAGGTTTTCCTGATGTCTGGCCTAAACTGCCCTCACTGAAATGGGATGTTTCATCAGATCTGCTCTCTTGAATAAAGAGCCTGATTATATTAAAAGGGATCTGCCTACACAAATTAAAGATTTCATTTGTAGGAAACTGTTCCATCAGGAAAAACGTTCACAGCTGCTCAATGCAAAACCAAGGAGCTGCCTGGCTGATGCCAGGGCTCAGCTGAGGAACGGGAGTGTCCAGGGAGCCAAATCGCTGCTTTGCTTACAACTGACACATGAAAGGAATCCATTCCACATTCTGGAATATTCTGGGTTACTGTTTGGACAGACAGGCTTATAACCTGGCCCCGAAAGAGGGGGTTGGGATAGGAGAGAGAATGAGTTGGAATGACTTCTCCAGAGTCCTGTGGGGCACAGAGCAGTTTCCTTCCAGCCAGGGGGACTGGGACAGCCTCTGAGTGCAGCAATCCCAGTGGGACCCCAGCAGTCACCAGCTGCAGCAGGCAGAGGGGTTAAAGGGTTTGGGGTTCTTCTAACACAGGGATTTCGTCTGGTTGCTCAAACTGCTGAAGCAAGACAGATAAATACTATTTTGATCAAGATTTGGAACAAATGATAAAATTAATGCTTTAAATACCATTGTGTGCCTCTGAGCCTGCCACCTCCTTGTTCAGTGCCTTACAAGAGACAGTTGCTCTTGGATTCCTTGGAAATGAATAGAGGCTGCTTTTGTACTTTCAAACTAGTCTAGGGGAAGAAAATTGCAAGAATATTTTCAGGTTAATGAGTCTGAATTACAAAATCCAAGACGAACATGACACTAATCACTAAATCAATGCTGCTCAGAGCACAGTTTCACTCTGCAAGTCTCTTCTTCTCGTTATTGTGACAGTGTGCGAAGAAGCATTTGTCAAATAAATGACATTTTTAAAAAAGAACACGGATTTCAGCAAATCATGCAACAATTATGATGTTACCAGTCCTGATGAGAAACACTTGGGGCAAATGATGATGGATTTGGAGATAGCTTGGGGAGGATCTGGTGTTGTCTCTATCAGGCACTGCCCGATTCCCTGGGCTCCTGTTTGTGGCAGATCCCTCGCTGTGGAGGGATCCCCAGGAACCAGCCCAGAGGATGAGGAGCATCCGAGGCAGCAGGTGACACACTGGCCAGGCTGAGAGGGACATCTGGGCCCTGAGCAGGCCAGCAGAACCCCCTTGGCAATGGTGAGACGTGGTAGAGAGGCCACTGGGGAGCTGAAGGGCTGCAGGTGGTCAAGGGAACCCTGCACAGCCTGGTACAGCCTGGCACAGCCTGGCACAGCCTGGCACAGCCTGGCACAGCCTGGCACAGCCTGGCACAGCCTGACACAGCCTGGTACAGCCCGGCACAGCCTGGCACAGCCTGGCACAGCCTGGCACAGCCCGGCACAGCCTGACACAGCCTGACACAGCCTGGCACAGCCTGGCACAGCCTGGCACAGCCTGACACAGCCTGGCACAGCCTGGCACAGCCTGGTACAGCCTGACACAGCCTGGCACAGCCTGACACAGCCTGGCACAGCCTGGCACAGCCTGACACAGCCTGGGTGGGTGGGATGCAGGTGCCAGGGCAGGGGGGCACACAGAGCAGAGGACACACTCCACTGCCACCCCTCGTGCTCCAAAGCAGCCCAGGGCTCCTCGGGGCCTCCATGGGAGCCCGGGCTCCCTGCCAGGCAGAGCCCCCTCCCTGGAGAGCAGTCCCTGCAGAGCCTGGTCCTGGGCTCCATTCCCGAGTGCCCAGCCTGGCACACCCAGCTCCCAGAGCTTTCACCCAGCAGCAAAATGTGCCCCAAAGCCCAGGGGATGCTGCTGCTGCTCCCAGAGGAGCCTCAGCCAGACAGAACCCCCCAAAACACCAGGGAAACATTTAAATATCAAGTGAAACCTGTGCTCTTCTTGAACCCGTGGGTGCTGTGTCACCCATCAGAGAGAGCCAGGCCCATGGCACAGGAGGGACTGACAGACACTTCTGCCACGTTCAGACCAAAGTCAGGCAGCCAAAACATCGAATCTCAGCAGCCCTTGGCAAGGCTGGGAACAAAAAGCCAAACCCAACAAGCGTGGAGTGGCCCAGAGTCCCCAAGGCCATTATGGAGTTGGGCTTTTCCTTCCCGAGAGGTGCATGTGGCATTAAGGGCAAATGGGAAACTGTTCTAGGGGATAGAACCACAACAGAACTTCTTCAGCTGCCCCACAGATTGCTGACATTTCCAAGAACTCTGTATTTTGAAAATATCATTCAATAAGTGGTATTTTCCATAAGTATTTTTTTCATCTTTCCCTCTACCCAGCAAATGTTTTTCTCCGGCACTTTTACCAGGAGAGAAGTGTCTGGTACTAGAGAAAATTCAGTTTTGCACTTTCAAATGCAAATATTAACACAAGCAGCCTGGCTTCTCTTGCTGCTTTTGGCAACACAACATGAGTTTTTTCAACTACAGGCAGAACTGTCACAGTCTGAATAGCAAATATTAAATAACCATGGAAAAATACTCAGAATTAACTCAAGGAAATAAAAATAGGGAAAAAATATTATCCTGGTATTACAGGAGGAGGAAAATAGAGTAAATTGGAAAAATTAGAGCAACCAAGATCAAGTTCCATAGGTTAATTCTAGAAGACACTTTCCAGATTGTTAAATTCCAAAGGGCCCAGCAGTGTAGGTTGGACCAGTTGGTTTCTTTCCCATTGGTTTGGTTTGGTTGGTTCTCCCTCTCCTTGAGTACATTCTGCTCTTATTCCATACAGGGGGAATGGTTTTCAGTATTTTCAGTCCCTTTTGCTCTACTCAAATGTGCTTCTGAAGCCAAGCATGGCAATTTATGTACAACAAGCCTTCTGCCTGTATTTTCAGTTTCTAATTACATACAAACAGGGACAAAAAATTCCCCCAAGGATGAGCTGAAAGATTATGTTCCTGTGGAGATGCACTGCGATCATCTTTTCTCAGAAACCACTGTTTTCAGTGGCCCACAGGGAAGTTTGGTCCCTTGAAGGGTGAGAGCTGGGTTAAAGGAGGGACCACAGTGGTGCTGGAGCTCCTCTGCCACCACAGGATGCGAGAGCTGCCCCCAGAGCAGCACCAGGGCAGCTCAGAGCTCTGCTGGGTGTGCCCAGAGCGGGCTGCTCTGCCCCATATCACCCCTGTGATCCATTCCATGTGTATTCCCATGAAATAGAAATGTATATCCCCATTATAAGCATGGAAGAGCTGCTGCAAGCTGAGATCTGTTGGTGGCTCAGGAACTTCCTTTTCTGCGCTCCTAGCTGCAGTTTCACACACTCAACACTCAGACTTAAATTAAGTGTTGATGAGAGCAGCATTTAGTTTCATTTTGACTTTTGCAGTTGTAATAGTTTGAACCACAGATTCACCCTCCGCTCTCAGGACTCAGCCACAAGAAGTAGAGAGGAGCTGCTCCCTCTCCTCAGCCGAGCCTGGCTGCGGGTGGAGCACTGGTGGAAGTTCACTCAGTGGTCACCTGTCCATCAGATGTTGGTAATGGAGCTTGAAAGCTTGTCCCCCACTTGGAACAAATATTGTGCTTTGCTTTTGAAAGAATTCAAGTTGGTCCAGAAGAGTAAAACCCTGGGAACAAACATTCATAAAACCATCCAGAAACTCCGAATATATTTCCCCCTGTGTATCTATTTATGATGAAATAAAGACCCTGGAATCTGAAGATGCAATTTGAAGAGTTGGGTTCATGGTCACAGAGGAAGAAACATGCCTTTCTATTGATTGCCACCGTTACTCATCATCCTTTTACAGTTATCAACAAGACAAGAATAGAATGAACAGACAGCTAAACAATAAGGCAAAGTTCTGCAGCTGCTTAAAGCCAATAAAATAACTTTTATTGACGAGGTTATCAAAATGTCAGATGTGCCAGCTCAGCTGGCATTCTTCTCTGCCTTTTTATTAAAATCTCCTAACAAAGTAGAACAGGCAAGCAGAGAGTTCAGCATTTGGAGCCTTTCCTGACCTAATGGTTTAGGATCTCTTTTTAAGGATTGGTTTTCAATTTGCATCTGTACATAAATAAAATACACAGATGGATGGGCACAGTCATTTGGTTTGGGGCTTTATTTGGGTTTTTTTGCTGTGGAAGAATCTCTGCTGCAGATGCACATTCCCACTGTCTCTCCCCATGGTCTAAAGGAACACCAGCTTGGGTAAGAATTCTCTGTTCCTGGGCTGTTTGGGATGGATATTGCTGCTGAGCACAGACACTGCTTCTACAGGAACCTGCCTGGCTCTCCCAGAGGATCCTGCCTGGCTCTCCCATTGGAACCTCCCTGGCTCTCCCATTGGAACCTGCCTGGTTCTCCCAGAGGATCCTGCCTGGCTCTCCCAGAGGATCCTGCCTGG
>VWYI01025472.1:2215-22761 GCA_013399455.1 Anthoscopus minutus | reverse complement strand
CCTTGTGCCTCCCTAATCCACAGAATCCACTAAAACCAAGGTGACTGTTTAAAAGGCATAACCCCTAAATTCCCTACCCGGCCAAGTGGGCATTTAACCCTTAAGTAGCATCTCATTCACTCATTTAAAATCAGATGTGAAGATTTACTCACTGGTTAAATAAATACAGTGGTGGATCTGATACAATAAACTATGGGAAGAAAGGTGTTTGGCTAAATAACTATGTAAGAGGAAAGATTCACTGCTTGTATCTATCAACAAATATTTCTGAATTCTAAATAGATCCTAGACCCCTGAAAGATGCAATTATTCCCCTCTTTGTCACTGTATGCTTGTCTCACTAAGGAAAAAGATAAGATTTATGTGAGGAGGAAATAGGCAGAGCTTCTCTCTCATACATTACGTAGTGCAGCTGACTCAGGTCAGGAAATGCTGTAATTTGCCATTACAATTGCACTGTGTCCTAAGACCCAGAAATTCCTTATGCTACCCATAAACTGCTTAAGTTCATGCATGACTTGCCCTAAAGCTTCCAGTCCCAAGAGACATTTTCTATCACAGTGTTTCCATGCAGAACAGAAAACATTAATTTTTACCAATTTTTTTTTCACTAGGTATGAAATTTAGCATTTATAGCAAATTACTTTGTAAAAACATTGTCACTAGAAGGAACCTACCAAGTAATGGGTATGTTATATTACATATCATAACTGATATACATTACACATACTGATACATATATGTACATACTATGCATACATATATGTATATACTATATATATGTATATACTGATTGATATACATTATCATTATGATAATGTATATACTGATATACATTATCATAACA
This sequence comes from Anthoscopus minutus, assembly GCA_013399455.1. Taxonomy (NCBI): domain Eukaryota; kingdom Metazoa; phylum Chordata; class Aves; order Passeriformes; family Paridae; genus Anthoscopus; species Anthoscopus minutus. Next base: position 21,914 of record VWYI01025472.1, on the reverse strand, counting down.
CTGAGGGCATCTATCATGCTCTGAATATTTGACTCTGCAGCAAATTTCAATGACAGAACATTTTCTGTGTGTATTTTTCACAGCTAAATGTCAGAAACACTCGTGCTTATATGTATAAATATATGCATACATGTATGTTTATGTGTGATATATATCCAAATCTCTTACCAATTTCTCTAAGGATTCTAGGATTTCAAAGAGTATGGACTTCTTTCCCAGTTCAAGGCAAATCATGTGACTCTCTTGACAATAGGGTATTTTATTTACCTTCTACTCAACTCATTAATATTCACCAGAAAATCTGATAGATACATTTATCTTAAAAATACTCCTTTGCTAGAGTGGAGATTGCGATGCTGTCTATCCTGCTTAAGTTTAATTTTGATTTGATTTGATTTTTTTTTCAAATTACTCTTATCCAAGAAAGAATTCATTCAAGCCAACAAATGAGAACTTTACATTTCTTCTTCTTGCTTTTTCCCCTTCTACCCCTTTCCATATATTTTAAAACCACACTCTATTCAAATTCTAAATGATTCACTTAAATAAGTAAATAACTGACTCATTTCTCTATTCTTTGAATTGCAAAGCCTTGCTCTCCAGTACACAATAGATATAAACCAGCTCCCCTCTTGTTCAGAAAAAAAAGAAAACAATCCATACTAAAAAGCAGAAAGACAGAGGCTAGTATCTCCACAGGAAGAATGTTTCTGAGTGAGCAGATAACCTCCTCCTCTATCCCAGTTTTTGTAAAGATTGGTTAGCACTATTTTATAAAATCACAAACTCACATACTATTCCTTTTCTGGACCACCAGTTTTTAATTCTTGGTTTGGCTTTTATTTATAGACTTCTAACACAAACTACCTGCATTAAGAGAATTTTGCTACTTTTAGTTTCATAAAACTTGGAGTTGTTCAAAAATATTCAGACATGGATATGAATAAAAGATATACAGATAAAATCTTGAAGTTTCAAGAGAACACAAGTGACTCCTTGCCTTAATTTCTTTAAGCACCAGTCAGTATTTATGAGTTCTGGCTTAAACTCCCTGTTTGATTCTGTATCGAAGGCTTCAGACATGAAGAAAATCCAATCAAAATTAAGATACTTGCACCTTATTTTTAAAAAATTAAAACGTTAGTACAAAAGTCAGCTTGAATAGAAGTATCCTTTTGGTGTTTAATCTAAAAGAGATTTTGAATTCTTTCCAATGCTGGTAAGCCTAGAAGGAAGCTATTGAGATGTTAATGTCACAACACCCATGCTTCAGATAGCCGTGATCCATCTCTGATTTTTTAAAAATCCAGCGTCCTTCCAATGAATTTTTTGAGACCTGAGCTGACCTCAGAGTGCCCTCAGAAAAGGTCAGTCTGAAATAAAGCAAGTTTAAAGACATTTTCTTTCTGGGACATACAGAATCATATTCAAGCCTGAGAGAATCTCGATTAAAAGCAATGATGTTTTTAGAGAAGTCTTCATTATAATAAGATTTGCCTGCAACTAAGGGAACTGATTTCATAATGTTTTTTATATTTTTCCCTAAGAATATCTCCTTAGGGTATCATTTCAAAAAGAAAACATGACAGGAGGCTTCTAAATGTGGAAGTTAAGTAAATACTGCATAGATATGAATAATTTTATTTATAATCATGTTGGTCTCCACAATTTATGCCATATATTTCAGAAATTTTACTGCACAGTCATTTGAATTTCAATAATATAAGTGGATGTACACATGTAGCTTTCATTAATTATTGTATAGAATCGCAAAATAGCATTCTGGGAGTTGGTAATCATCCAGAAATATCAGCCATGTTCTTTAGCACATCATGAAGATTAAAGTCACACCAATGATTGATTATATGTCTACACAACAAGAATTCAATCAGCAGTAATCAAGGGTGAGTACCTAAAAAATGAAAATTTTACTTTAATTACTATCTTATATTCACCAGTTGCTGACAAAGAAATAGCTACAGCACCATTTGAATGGTAAAAGCTTCACTTGCATTCAGTGTATCAAGGACTATAAAAACCCAAACTTGTTATTCTGGATCTGCAGCCAGTTGTAGCTCTTCTGTTTAGTGAGACCTCACACACAAAGTAGTAATGTCCAGCTTGCAAACTTGAGCTTCAGTGAGGAGGAAAAACCGAAGAAATATCTTATTTTGTTTGGTAGAATTAAGAATCTAGAAATTTTCTGAAGTTGTGGTTTTTGTTCTGTCTCTATGTGATGTGTGGCGAGTAACAGCAAGGTCATAACCATCACACCATTGGCTTTTTATTTCTTTTTAACTAGGCAAATATATATTTATATACTTACACTGTATAAATTCACAGTAAGGGACTATATATTATTGCATATTACTACAGTGTTGTTATAGTATTGAATAAGCAATATACCCACGGATATTTGGGATACATTAATTCCTTACTGCAAATGAATTGTAGCAATATTTTCATCAAATAACTAATAAAACATCAGGTATTCTGCACCTAATCTATAAAAATCTATTAAAAATATTTAGAGTGTTTTGAAAATGGTTTTACCATTTTTATTTTTCTTCAGCTATTAAGATACACTACTAATATCACATGAAGAATATTTTTGAGATGAGATATAACAAAGGACAGGAAAAAGTGAGAAGAAAAATATTTTAGAAACTTTAGAAGTGACTTGCTGTATCTCAGTGTTGCTCTTTTGTGTAGAGTTCTTCTAGTACCAAGGCAGCAATCATTCCACTTCTGGGAAATATATTTCACTCTCAGTAGTGTCAATGGGAAATTTGCTAGGCTAGGAAAGTAAGATTTGATGGGAAGAAAAATAAATTGTTTGATAAACACAAATGCAGTAAACAAAAATTTTTGTTTTTATAAAAATAACTTTGATTGTACTGAATAACAATCCTTCAATTGATGAGATTTCTTTTTTGTTAGATTAAAAACACCTGTGAAATGTTCCAATTAAGAAATGCTTGAAAATGCAAGCATTTGTTTCCATAAAATAAATCATTCACAAATGAAAATGTATCTGAAAGTTGTTATAATCTTGATTCAGCAAGTGTTCTGAATAGGACTCCAGATCTTAATTAAAAAACAAACTAATAATAATTTTTAAAAATCCAGAAATGTAAGTTTTGAATAAAATTTTTTATTTGAATAAAATAAGGTAAAGGACTGGGTTGGGGCTTTTCTTTCTTCGTTTTCATCTCCCCCACAAAGTGTTATGAACAGTAACTTCTAGTTCACATCTTCAAACAATATCTTCATGTTCTAAGTCAATGTATGAAATTATCAGTTATGGCAGTAGTATTGGAATTTCTAACTCTGATTAAAAATGGCATATGAAAACTAATCTGATAATTGGTAGGTTTAAAATTAAACTAGTCTTCAAATAAATAGTTTTGAATTTTTAGAAGAATATTATAAATTCTATTTGTGCAGTTAACTTATTAGCTGTCCTGGTAAAAATGAATTTCCATTATCAACATCATCAACATGAAAATAATGCATGTTTCGTTTAATAGCCGGTGTTTAATAACCTGTGTGAAAGTTAATGTTTCTTCTAGCAAGCTGGAAAGAGGTTTTCTGAATATGTGTTTTTCAGAGAATATATTAGAGGATTATCCTTTTTGTCTCTGTAGAAGCTTTCATTTCTACTCCTAGAAGACTTTAAGATATGGACCTAAAAGATTTATTGCAAAGGGGTGATAGAAATCTGCATGAGGGACATAGATCTTTGTGCCTAGAATAACTCCTCCCTTGATCTTTTCCCCTTCTCCATACACACAAAAGGAACTGAAACCTAGTTCTCCTTCTTTTCATCTGTCCTTTCAATAAAACTCTCAGGCCCCACCTATGTAAAGAAATGGCAATAGATCAAATGTGACAGGAACCTCAGAAATTCAGTTACCAACAGGTGAACTTCTGCTTAAAGCAGAGTAGACTGCTAACATGCTGAATATAGAGATTAGAATTTTAATCTCCCTGATGAAATCATATTGGTGAAGAATTTTTAAAAAGTGAAACTTTTTTAGTGGGTTCTAATGTTGCTTTTCAAATAAATATGTGGGTATGAATTATCATTTGCATAATGTGCATGAATCAAATCCAAAAACATGTTATTTTTATGGTACTGATCCAAATATTTTAATTATAAACAAAACACCTACATATTTTCACCAAGTCCCCTTAAAATGCTTAAGGGATATATTCTCCTGCATATTCTCTCATAATAATGCATATACCAAGAGCAATATAAATTGAGAGAAATGTCAGCAGTGCAGAATAGGTTTTAATTCATACCTCATTTCTATCTTTAATACTCAGAGAGCTAAATCATGAAGAAACTTGAGAAACTTTGGTTTCTCAAGTGCCCATTGAAATTGTTGAATCTGATACTCTGTATGAACTTCTTCATAAACATATAGTACAGAAAATTCATGCTATAAACCAGAGAATTAATTTCATTGTTGGGTAGTCAGTGTTCTTTTCTACTTAAAAAATTAGGATGCTAAAAAACCATTAGGATCATTAGTTTGGTAAAATTAAGTATCAAAATGTTAACCAAAAAACCACCACAAATGTTTGATTTCAGCTGAATACAAGAAAAAACTTCTTAAAGGCATAAAATAGACAAAGAAACCACAAACAAACAAAAAAAAAGCTTCAGGAATCAAATGTATTGCTTTTAGTTATAAGAGTTTTAGAATATGTAGCTCCATTTTTGAAATCTGAGACCAGAGCTAGAAAAAGAAAACACACACAAAAAAGTAATTATAGATAATGTTGTATCACATATGCTCTGCAGTGAAACTTCAAATAAAACAATGAAAAGCTATTTGGGAAATAGGTGTTACCTATATTTGATGTCTTAGAATGACTGTGGCACCTGTTTTTATCTCATGTAGTCTGACAGAACAGTAACTCTCTTCATGACCCTTATCATTGTCTCTACAAAATACTGTTCTATTGGCAGGTAGGAGCAAACACTCTTATTTAAGCTCAGCAAGCTTATTTTGGTTCACAAAGAACACTATAACAACTGTCTAGTCAAGACAAAGCTAAGTTACATCATACTTCCACCATTAAATCTCAACTTTTCAATAACAGAACTACACAGGCATAAAAAATGCTTTGGTTCTGACAACTGGCACAAATCTGTTGTGTGGCACAAACCTGTTGTGTGGCACAAACTCTCTGGTGAAATGAGTCTCAGGTAATTCCAAGTGAACAGCAGAGTTCAGATAACCCGTCTTGCTTTAAAAAGGCAATTCAGTTAATACCATATTTTGGCTAAACTTCCTTTATTGTATATGATGTCAGAGCTTAAATTTAGAAAGCTTCTCTATGATATAAAAAGATGGAAGCTATCACAAACAGGATGAATGATGGCCCTTGTTAGTTTCATAATAATAAAAATAATCATTTAAAAATCACATGGAAGCATCACATCGGGTAAAAAAAATAGTGAGTAATTATTTGCAAATAGCTTAGAGATTTAAGTTAAAGGAGTTTAGCTTCTCAGTTAAATTTTAGCTGACCTAGCCAAAGCTTATGAATATACTAGGAAGTGGAAAACACCTCTGTTAAGAATTTTCATCTGAAATAATTTAAAGATAAAATGTAAAAACCTTACTAAATTCAATTACCCAAATAAGCAAAACATATACAGGTAATGTTCAAGTTGTGTGAAGAAACAATAAGAATCCATAATATATGTTTAGATATTATGGTGGCAATACTTCAGAATGACACAAAAAATGAACTATCAATGTAAATATACTAGATATACACATGTACATTTTAATGCTGTTTAATATGTATCCTCAACCCTCTGAATCCATCTGCCATTTCTGTAAAAGGAATTTATACCAGGAAAGTGGAAGTCATTTAACAGAGATAAAAACCCTATTTGTCCTTTAATTCCTATTGCAAATAAGCTCAGGCTGTGACTTATATGCATCTCTATCCTTACAGAAGTTCTTTTGCAGGGTCCTCCAAAATTATTCTGTAGTTCTGCCAGAGAAATTGAAGACAGTGATTGATCTTACATGTTTACTCTAAAGGTTTAAATTCTATAGGCTTCATAAGACTTTTTCCCCAGGGATGTTTTGAAAATTTCTGTGACTTCTACCAAGAGCTTTCTGATAATATTGCCCATGATAATATTTTTGAGCAGAGATTTACTCTTAGCCATGAAGTGATTGAAGAAATACTTTATTTATATACACAATTAAAAGACCCATTCTTAGCCAAGGATATTATTTTCCTTATACCTGTCACTGACTGAATTTTGGAAATGCTTCTGTACACAAAATGGTGTCAGGCTTTCATTTAAAGTTTATTGATTTTTGAAAGCTTGCATAAACTTGTACCTCACAGAGGTGTGAAAAGTCTTAAACTGATGTAATGGCTATAGTTCGATGATTTCTTCAGATTTCTGCTTTTAAAACAAGCAGTGCTGACTAAAGAAATGTTCTGAACAGATGTCTGCAACTGAAGTGACATTGGTATTACTGCAATTTTTAATACAGTACGTCTTTGAACTTCTTTAAGAAAGTACATTATTCAGGAGCCAGTGTTTATTGGCAATATTTATGTCCAGCTTACAATAACGGCCTTTATAGCACTGCATGTTTCAGTAAGTTTATAGTTCAGTAATACATGCATAAGCCTTCTGAACTGAATGAATTCTCTGTTTGCCTTCTAATAATTTCTTCCTAGTTAAATAAGCTGAACAAACTGTGTGCAAATATAACAAAAAAGATAAGACTTTGTTTTCAGAAAAGAAGCTGCTAACTGCTCTAAAATAAGGATAATTTTTGAAACAAATCTTTTTTATTTGATTGATTGGTTGGCTGTGTTGTGGGGAGAGCTCTTATTGTGAATATTCATGCAGATCTGCAAATAAACCATTTAGTTCTTCAAGGTACCATCAGAAATAAACTGTAGATAATTATATCAGCTTTTTCATATTTCCACTGTCTAAACAAAAAGTGCACCCCAGATGTCCCTGATGCACAGATCCTTTACTAAAAATTCACTATGTAACAAGAGGAAATATGATTCAATGGATAGATAAAAGACACACTAGTTTAGAGCCATGCCCTTTTATAACCTTCCTCTGATGTTGCAAGATGACTTTAGCTCAGACTGAAGAAGAACTTAAAGTGGATATTCCAAGCTTTCAACTTCCAAACTTGTTTGAATTGACAAAGCTTAATTATCTACCTGAAAACAGTAGATCTGATATTTATGTATTTTTCAGAGCATCATAAAATGTTTTGGGTTGGAAGAAACCTTAGACATCATCTAGCTCCACCTCCTCTACCATGAACAGGGACAATTTCCACAAGAGCAGGTTGCTCTGAGCCTCATCTGACTTGGCCTTGAACACTTCCAGGGAGGGGACATCCATAGCTTCTCTGGGAAACTATTGCAGTACCTCCCCACCCTCGTAGTAAAGAATTTCTTCCCAATGTCTAATCTAAACCTACCATCTTTCAGTTTGAAGCCATTCCCCTTTGTCCCCTTTGTCCTATCACTACCTGCCCTAGTAAAATGACCCTCTCCAGCTTGCTTGTAGGCCTCCTTTAGCTCAAAGGCTGCTATAAGATCTTGCTGGAGACTTTTCTTCAGGCTGAACAACCCCAGCTCTCAGCCTGTCTTCATAAGAGGTGCTCCCACTCTCTGATCACCTTCTTAGCCCATTTGTGGACTTGCTTCAACATATCCATGATCTTCTCATGTATGAGGCACCAGGGCTGGATGCAGCACTGCAGATGGGCTCTCACCAGAGCAGAGCAAAGGTGCAGAATCCCCTCCCTCACCCTGCCGCCCACGCTGCTTTGGATGCAGCCAGGGACACAATTGGCTCTCCGGGCTGTGAGCACACGTTGCCAAGTCAAGGAGAGGTTCTCATTCATCAGCACATTTGAGGCCTCCTCAGATGTTCTCACTCTATTCTCTGACCAGACTGTATTTGTGCTTGGGATTGCCCTGGCCCAGCTGCAGCTTAGCTATCTTGTACTTGGCCTTGTTGAATTTTATGAAGTTCACACAAGCCCACCTGTTAAGCCTGATAAGGTCCCTGGTGAAGCCACACTGGCTGTCACTATTCACCTCATTTTCTACACACATAGATTCAAGGAGGATCTGCTCCATGATCTTGGCAGACACTGAGATGAGACTGACTGGCCTGTAATTCCTTAGGCCTTCCTTATTTCCTTTTTCCAAAGTGTGAGTTAAACTTTCCTTTGCCAGTCTATGGAAACTTCACCAGTCTGCAAGGACTTCTCAAATATGCAGATAGTAGCTTTGCCACTATCTCTGCTAGTTCTCTCAGGACCCTCAGATACATCTTACCAGGTCCCAAGGACTTGTACATCTCCAGGTTCCTTGGATGGTCTCAGAACTGATCCTCTCCAACAGATGGTCCTTCATTGTACCAGTCCTTGGTCTTGCCTTCTGCAAGTTGGATGGTGTGGCAGGAACACCCACTGGTGAAGACTGAGGCAAAGAAAGTTGTTGAGTACCTCAGCCTTCTCCCTTTTCTGGGTAACCAGGTCTCCAGTTTCTTTTGAGAGGGCCTATATTCTCCCTAGTATTCTTTTTATCACCAGCACACCTATAGAACTTTTTCTTACTGCCCTTGGTGTTCCAGGCCAGATTTAATTCAGAGCTTCAGCTTTCCTAACCTGATCCCTAGTTATTTAGATAATCTCTCTATTCCTGTTGGGCTACCTGTTCTTGCTTCAACCTCCTGTAAGTTTCTAAATTTTGGAGCATTAAAGAGAAATTAACAATAACCACCTTGTTGAGCAGGGTAGGAAGTAGTGAGTAATGCTGAGGAAAGGAGACTATTTCAAACCTGGTCTTTTCCCTTGCTTTGGGTTTCTAATGACAGCCAGCATTAAACACCTCTGGATTTACAGCCTACGTCTATGTGCAATATTATGTGTGACATATATGTGTCAAAACCAGCCAAACCTGTCAGGGGAAGCCCAAATAAGAATAAGCCAGAGACCTGCTCTGAGACAGCTTTAGCACAGCAACATCCTGCTCTGGCAGGATGACTGCATTCTTAACTTACAAATTTAAGCACATATACATGAAAATTCATCCCTATAAACCTCAGGAGTCTAGTCAGAAGCCTATTCACCCTTTGCTCCCTCTGCGAGGGCAATTCAGTAACTGCTAAAAGGCAATTCAGGCCCTCAGCAAGCTGACAGTCTCAGAGAGTTCATCTTCACTGTAATGTGATGTTAGGAAGCTAAAATCTACATTTTGTTCTTTAATGCCTAAAGTTAGGTAGGATAGTTCCTCCAGGTGTCTAAAGACTTTCCTAGCAACTGCTTTTGTGCAGATGTTATGAGTTATTTCCTCATACTTATGCTGAGTTTTAATATACAAGGACTCTTCTTCTTCTGCTATCCCCTAAGAAGCCCTTGCCACTAAAATTTCTGTTGCCTATTTTGCTAGAGTCTGGAAGAGTTAAGTGAAATAGAAAAATGATGGAATTAAGTCAGTTTCAAAATTTACCAATGGAAATCAAACCCACTCCAAATATAGCCATATCAAAATGAAATAAAAACCTGTCTATATTTCTTTATTAGTCAGAAATGAGAGCAGCGGAGAAAATCTTATGCTTTCTATGTGTTCAGTTTAGACAGGTGTAGCTCTTACTCCTAATAACCTCACTTCTGTAGGAACTTTCTTCCCAGGGTTCACAACATAATAGAGAACCCAGATTTAATAAAATATATATAGAACTCTGTTAAAATAAGTAGTACTCTTTGCTCAGAAATCTCAGGTACTTTCCATTCTGTTTCACTTCTGGTAAAGCTATTAGAGAAGAGTAGCCAGAAGGAATCACTTCATTCAAGAGATGGAGTGGGAGCAGAGCTGGTGATGGGGAGTTGGATGCCTCCCAGGGCAGCCTTCTGCCTTGGATCCAGAGAAAAGAAGGGGCTCTGGGAAGGTGTGATATCATCCAGAGGACAGTGGCTGATGTGGACCCTGCAGCAGGACCAAACTCCAGTTTCTTCCACTCTCTGCTGAAGTATATACTGAAAAGTGAGATGGCATGTCAAAAATGTTCATCATCACTATTCTAAAAAGCTCACCTGCTCGTTTTTTAAATAAAAAAACAACAATTTTTTTAACATAGATTCAGTGAAAGGAATGCCATAGTACCATATAGTACCATTTTTCAGAAATTACCATAGAGGAAGAAAAATAAACAACAGGTATGTTATTTCAAATCCATATAGGTGGTATGACATAGAAATAAGTTTGAATATATAAATCAAAATCTGAAGCTGATTAGAGATGAGACATTAATAATTTCTATTTTGATTGTAACATTAGTTTAATATCTGCCCTTTATAAGGTGAGTTAAATCCTATAAACAAATTGACAAGAGATGTATTATCTTTAAAATAAAGTTAATAAAATGACAGATAAAATAACTTCATGGCTCCTTTGAGGTTTGATATAATCCATAACACTGTGGTATAGACAAGCTATGCTAATAAATTCCAGAAAACTCATAATAATAAAATTTGAGTTGTCACTATCCCAAAACACTGTTATGACTGTGTAGGGCAACCCCTTGTGTTCTCTTCTATATGTCCCTGAAACTGTGACTAGAAGTGGTGCAGTTACAGGATATGCACACAATTCCATGACAGAAGTAGAACTTGGAAGCCAAGAAAGTGAATTATGGCTTCATGAAGACTTTTCAAAAACAGTTTGTATAACATTTCTCAAACCTACAGTACCTTTAAACCTAATCCATACTCCAGTGAATGTAGAAACTGAAATTTATTTTACAAAGCCTTGGATCAGAGTTCAGACTACACCTATTCTTAAGTGTTCACTTTAGTGATTACCTGTCCATTGACTCATAAAAGGTACCAATTGAATTTCATGTCCTAGCAGAAGCTAAAAAATGGATGGGAAATAAAATCTTGTCATTCTCTCATGTATATAATTAAGTATCTTAATAGACGACAAGAAAAACACAAGTATTTGCAATGCATCAATCTTAAAGCTGCTTTTCCCATTTCCTCCTAGTCAATTTACCATTCCCTAACAATTCAATTCATAAAGCTTGAAACACACACACCACAGAGACGAAACTTATTCCTCTAGTAAATATTTCCTGTAAGCCAATGGGATCAGCACATTTCAAATGAAACCAAATCCAAAAGCATTTCTGATCAGTTGTTCCAGATAAAATGGTTAGAAAAGCATTTAATATTTTTCTAAGAGATTTCTCATCACTAATCTATTTTGAGACATAGAATGTGCAATTATGCAAATATCTCTATAATCAGAGTAGTTACAAAAGAACAGTGAAATATTCACATATACCCTCTTACTTCAATATACTGTATATATTTAATGGCAGATTATATATTTATATTAGCTATCTTCCTCCCTTCCCCCCACAGTTTCTTTACAGGTTCACACATAAACACTGTTGTGCATAATTTGGGGTCACTGAGATATCATACTGTAAAGTCTTTATTACTTTAACTAAACTTTTTCTTTCCATGAAGTGATATAAACAAGAACATCAATGCTCTTCCCAGTAACAGTGTGTTCTCACATTTCTTCTCTATATCTAAGCCATATTAAGAACATGAATAACATAGGAGGCAAGAGAGTTTATACATAACAGCCTACTAAGGCTCAAATCAGAAAACAAACAACAAAAGCAAAATTATTGACGGAAGTGTTGAGATAGATGTCTGCAGAACAGATTTTACCTAACAAATTAGTCTTTGTTCCAAGGCTCAGATCGGATGGATAAGTAAGTTTAAAGGAGAAAAATGTGATGATGCAAGTTACATCTTCTGTCACTCTCTCAGCCCATAAATTATTGCAGCCTACCCTCTCACAACCTAACAACCAATATGGAAATATTAGCTGCATTGTCCCCTTTTGGTTTGTTGCCTGTCACATCCATTTTTAAACTCCGCAAATATAGTGAGAAAAATTTACGTGGATGAAAAAGTATGCATAATTCTGATATAACCCTACCCTTTCTCTAGAAACTCAGTTCAACTATTTTTTCTTTGAAACTATTGCACCGTGTAAAACTTGAGTGTTAACAACTGCAAAGCTTACATAATTCTCACACTTCCCAGACAGTGTGTATAAAGAGGGTACCTAGTACTTTCAGAGTCAGAAAGATATTTCACTGTCCATCTGAAATATCATAAATGTTCCAAAAGAATATAATTTTATAATACCATTATAATTATCTCTAAGAAAAATCGAAGTCAATATTTTTTTATCCATTCCCCATAAACCTTTTCACTTTGTTACTCATCCAAAAAATTTAAATACTAACTTGAAATGCAGCATTTACAACTCTGCACTGCAACATGCACAGCTCTTAGTGTGTGCACATAAACATTCCCTCTTATCATTTTCTTTCATGCGTGATTTATCAGATATCTGTAATACAAGCATTTTGCCAGCATAGACAAGTAGAACTTTATCCCACACAAGCAAAAACTTTTTTGAGAGCTGTGTGTTTTGACTCACCCTAAAAATTTTCCCCACTCCTCAGTGAAACTCTCTGTGTTGACAAAACAGTTTTTATCTTCATAGCTAAGTTAATTAGTGATTACAAATGTTCAAAACCCTCAGCAAAATACACTTGAAGTCTGTATTACAGGCAAGTTTCAGCTTTTTTTTAGCATAGCTGTAGGATTTGTTTTGTGTGCTTGTGGTTCTTCAGAACTAGAAAAGAAGGGTAGTCTCCCACTTTTTTTTTCCTCCAAACAGCAAAATCGTGTCAGCAATCCATCTGGAGCCTGTGCAACCAGCAGCAGGTTAATAGGTGACTGGTGCTTAGCTCAAGCAGTAATTTGTTGCACGTACCAAAAGTCATACACGTATCAGCCTATAAGGTATCACTTACTCTTATCTTACAAAGCGCTAAATTTAGAGACTTTATCTTTACCATTTAAACCCAGTGAAGGCAGGGAAGAATTAATAAACCTTCAACTCAGTAACTGCTGCTTTTCTGTTAGCAAAGGCACAGCTCCAGCTCAGAGCTAATAGCTAGTCTGAGTTTTGCAGCCTCAATAGCCTTGAGACTTAAAGTCTACTTCTCTCCTGTCTTGTCTCTTGTAAGTCCATAAAATATGCAAGTGCAGACAAAGCATTAGGTAATAAAGAGCTGCCCTCATAACTAAACCTGAAATAGCAGCTCTCCATATTCAAGTGGCATGCAATGGATTCTAACCCCCTCCCACAATACCTGATTTGATTGTGCTTTGATCTAAACTACTTTCAACTACTACAAGCACAGTTGGAGTATTTGCAACAACTTCTTTTGCTCTGGGGGCAGTTCTAGTACTGTGGAAAGGAAGGCTTTGTTCAGTGGTGAAATCAAAACATTACTTAAGCTTGGACAGTTTTTAACTGTCCAAATAACTACTAGGAGTTTACAAGACAGAACTATAAGTATTTTGCAAATTTATTTTTCTTCAAGACTAGAAAACAAAATATTTCAATAAAAAGTGTTAGAAGTAAATATTCAAAATTTACCAATTTCCCTGAATGCACAATGTGGTGAAGCCAAGTTAAGTTCAAAACATGCTTCAGAGTTACTGATTGCATTTTCTGCCAAGGAAAACCCACAAACAAACCAAAAATCCCAAACAAACAAGCAGAAAAAGCTCATTTTCCACCCCACTCCCCAAAAGAACATAGTCTATGCTTTGGAAAAAATATTTTACTTCAGTTTATTTACAATCTTCTTTAAATCTGATAAATTCTCCCATCAGATGATGTGTGTGTGGGAATCATATTTTCCATGATGTAAGCCTCCTACATAGGTTCACAAATTTTATTTGGGAATCTTATAAGTGATATCTCTAATGTTTGAAAACTTCTGTGACCTTCTACCTAAACCATTAGATTAGGGCTTCAGGTTATTTACAAAAGTAGAGAGTATTCCAGCTAAAATTTATTCTAGTATTCTTCCTTTTTCCTGGATCGTTTCTAATATCCTTGTCAGTCTTGCTATGATGTATTCTTCATCTAGACAGCAAATCTATGACTCATTATAGCAATAATATTACTTTTTCTTTAAGAGTAAAACTAAAATCTAATATTAAGCACCTGTTCAAGTATATTTACTCTAATTATTTTCTGAAAAAAAAGATACTTTATCTAAAATCCCTATATTTCACTTATGGAATAATTATGCATCATTTAAATAACATGGAAAATAACCCAAATTTTGAATATTTGTACTTTAAAATGTGAAGTAATTCAACTGACACTTCTTTGACTCCTTATTGATCTGCTATTTAGGTCCTTTTTTACATATTTTTATTCTTTTTCATTGTTTATTTGGAAAGGCTTTGATAGCACTGAGGCTGCAAGGGTGGCTTGTATGAGAAAATCCTAGCAGATTTTCCCATGTCTGAAAGGACCAGTCCAGTCAGCTCCAGAAGGGACCCACCACCAGCCAAAGCTGAGCCCATCAGACAGTCATAGAGCCTTGTGACAACATCTTTAAGGGCTGAAAATACACCCTGCAAAGCAGCACAGGGAGAGGAGTGAATATGAGAAAGAAGCAACCCTGCAGACACCAAGGTCAGTGCAAAAGGATGTGGAGAGGATGATCCAGGTGCCAGAGCAGAGGTTCCACAGCAGCCCATGGAGGCACCCACCCTGGAGAATGTGACTATGCACAGAAGGAACCTGTGACCCTTGGAGGTGTTGGAGCAGGACAGTCCCTTGCAGGACCCTGAAGAGAAGTCAAGAGTGAAGCTGAGCCCAAGAAGAAAGAAGGTGATTTTAGGCTGCTTCTTATTTCTCATTATTCTGCTGTGAATTTGATTTGCAATAGATTAAATTAATTTCCTCAAACAGAGTTTGTTTATCCCACAAAAGTAATTAGTGAGCAATCTCTCCTTGATCTTAATTTGACCTACGAGCTTTTCATTGTACTTTTCTCCCGCTGTGTTTTTGATGGAGAAGGGAGTGATAGACTGGTTTGGTAGGCACTTGACAACCAGAAAAAGTCAATCCAGCACATTCAGTCTCTGCTTTTCTAATCTACTGGAATTTTGGTATTCCTTCCTACATGATCCAAACACACCAAGACGAGAGAAGTGTGCAGCCTTCTTTTGTCAGCATAGGCTACTGCTTGAAGGCTTTTTTAATTATAGTATAAATCCCAACAGAGTAAGTAAAAACAAAACTTATTTATTGAATTATTGCCACTTCTTGGCAATAAACACCACGTTGTAGAAAAAATAAATCAAAGAAACATAATAATATTAGAGGTTTTAAAATTTTATTTTCATTTGAATGATCTTGGCTTCTGTGCTTAGTCATGTGAGTGCAAGAGAGTTTAAAATACGTGTTTATTCGGTTTAGTCTCACTGTCACCACAGATAATTTATGAGTTATGTTAGCCTCTCAATGTCAGTGGAGCTGAGGCAGACACTTTGTCACTAGGGGAATTAAAAAGCTTTGCTCAAAATTAAATTTTAATATATAGACTATTTGCAGTTACTTGGATTGAGTGTTTCTGGATCATAGCTCTGAACAGAGTACCTTGATTGGGCATTGTCCTCTTCAGGCATGCAATTCTCCATTTACATTAGCTCTGAGATGGCTGAAAGTAACTTGTAGCTGTATGTGTTCACATAGCCCAGATCTGCTTACCCACACTAGCTAGTAACAGCCACAGATACCCACTGGGAGCCACTTTTGTGCCTGCCTTCAAAGCCTTCCTCAGAGCAATGGACATTGTCTCATTGTTCTGATATTGGCATATGTGCAAAACTCCTGTTTCCAGCTCAAGAAAGTTCAAAAGATATCTTCGAATCACAAGGAAAATAAAAACAAACCATGTTTTTCTTCGGTATGCTCACTACTTTGGCCTGAACCCATGTCACAGAACCTTCAGAACCGTGGATTTTACACCGAGATATTTCTTAAAATATGGTTTAGGAATAGCATAAGACATTTCTTTAGCTCTCTCACAACTCCAGGGTTTACAACTCTAGAACATTGCCTAAAACACAGAAGTTCTTAACTCAAGCACAGCTGAGCTTTTCCTTTAGGAAGATTGAGTAAGAGAATTTTGTCACTTCAAGAAGAAACAACCAACACAGAAAGCAGGACTTGCTTAAGGAATAAATAGGATCACCCATTTTTTTTGCTGTTATCTAGTGTTCTGACATTCAAATTGTTCAGATGCATTAGAAGTTTGAAGGGAAGAAAATATCCATGTCCATGAATGAAAATTATTTTTACTTATCTCTGTTGACAGCTTTCTTAGATCCTAAAACATGACCATAATTAATTTCTGACTATTTTATTTTAGTGATGTTCCAAAAGTATTGGAAAACTAGCAGAAAAATATGTAAGTAGATATAAGAAGAAAATATAATTTTGCTTATTTGAAATTTTTAATTTCTTTATTCTCTAAATCCTTTTCTGAGATGAAAAGATAATCCTGCTTGGTTAACCATGTCTGAAGTAGGTTATGGGATTATGGAAGTGTTATGGGATTAAAATTAGGATTAGCATATATTTCTTCAAAAAGCATTAAATCCTTTCCATAGTTATGGTTTAGAAAAGCCTTGTATGCCCTATTATTGTCTATGCTCTTTTGTGCATTTTCCTAAAGTGGAATTTGGAATTCAAGAAACAATAGTATTAAGAAGTGTTTTTTAAATTGTTTTCTTTCCCAATAACACCATTTTGAGCAACAAATAACAAAGAATTTCAGAAGAGCTTAATAGGTGATCTCTAAAGAATGAAAAACAATTCAAAGTGAAGAAATATCTGGGAAGGAAGAAAACAGATGATATTTGTTTCTTATACAACTTTGGCCTTAGTGACACTGAACACACTCCATTCCAAAACAAAAGGATTCTACTGTATTTGTTCTATTTGATTCTGTTGCATAAATTGTCCAAAAGAGAGGAAAACAACTTATAAAATCTACAACATCTGCAAATCTCAGTTGTTTAATTTTTCATCTTGTTGCCCCAAACTAAACCCTAGCTCAAGGACACAGTGGAATGGTGACAGGTTTTCCTCCTATAGGAATAGTGTAAGCAGGCCCAGTGAGAAAATCTGACATGAGTATGCGAAGTCAGTTTAGTGATCTTTATTGCCAAAGGAGGCTGCAATCTGCATTATAGCATTTCAAATGATTTTTCTAGTAATTTATATGAAAATCATATAGATTTTCAAATTATTTGTTTATGTCATTATTTGACACCCCAAAAGCAAGTTTTCTAACAGTTTTATGGTTGTCTGTATTAGAATTGTTAGGAATAATAATGCAAGTATAAGGTGAATGCAAGTATAAGATAAATTCAGACTCACTCACATTGTAAAGTTTTCTGAATGTCTTCACATGGACAAACCCATAGTTGCTTTATATGCATGACTATATTTCCTCTAATTCGGGAGTATACTAGTAGAACTAGCACTTCAAAATGTAGGAAAAAAAAACAGAACAAAACAATTTATTAAATTAACTGTTTCTAAAGTGAAAAACAGGAGACTGCTTGTGAAGCCTACACTACTCTTTTTCTTTCTACTTCTTTATACTTAGTATTCTCACTCATTGTTTTAGTTTCCATTGTTTTTAGATTTCTGGAGATTTTTCCCTTCCATCCAAAAATTTAATTTTACCACTGTAGCATCAACAAGCCACTAGGTATCTGACAATATTGAATGACTAAACGTATTTACATAAAAGAAAGTAAAAAATTTATTCTTGTTAATAACTACAGTGGTCTTAATGTTTCTTGACTTTTTAACTCTCTAACAAAATTTATGAGCACATCATCTGTCATACATCACTAAGCATTTTAACAGATGATGGCATCTACACTACAATATCTCACTGGATAGCCACTGCATTCAGCAGAAGTCTGCTTTTCAGAATATACATATGCTACCCTAATTAATCTCCAGTGGCAACTACAAATCAATCTTCAGGTTCTAGTTTTGCTTACCAGAAATTTCGCCATTGCTTTAGGTATTGTTAACCGTATTTTTTTACTTACACACACTACTTATGTTGTTAACCATATTTTTTTACTTGCATACACTACTTATGTTGTATTTTTGTTCTATTTCCCCAGTGTGTGTTTTGGGTACTTTGGGATGGAGAACTATTTCTGTTCTGTAGAGTTAGATCAGAGGTCTCCAACCTTGATTTAAGGAGCAGATGAAACACAATGTAGGTGTCTGTCCTGCAGTTAGCCATGCAAAGTGGCAGCCTTTGCTAGCACCAGGTCACACAGGGCAGGGTACAGGACACAGAGGGCAGGGAAAGCAGCCCCAGGTGTATTTTTCTAGTTCCTGGCTGTACAGCAGCAACACTGTTACAAAGGCACATTTGCTCTGCTGCAGAAGCTCCTGTACCATACATGCAAGGTTATCATCAGCTGGAAGTACCTCTGAGAAGCCAGAGAGTAACAGTGACACCAGGCTCTCTTAATAATACCTTAATACCTTTAGTGTGGCTAAATGGTAATATATGGTGTCCAAACTAAGTGATCCAAGGAAGTGCAAGGCAAACAAAGCAACACTGAATACCCACTTAGCAGTACAATCAAATGCCTCTAGTATTTTCTATCATCTCAAAACCACACCATTATACCTAAAAAATGTATAGAAAAAAAAATCCTTCTATCTCTTCTCAACAGTGTAGTTCAGTCTTGTCTGAAAATACAAAATGCAACAAACCACAACTGTATTCTGTATTATTCTCTAAAACTTAGTTTTAATTCTTTCTCCATAAGCTTCATATTTTTCTAGATCTGAAGAGAAATAACTGTAGTTTTCAGCCAAAAATACAACTGGGGTTATAACTTTTGGGAAATCTGGTTCTTTTTTAAAAACTAAGAGAAAAATGTTTAGTCACTAGAAGACATCTTTTAGAATTTATAATGTATTCTTTCTTTGCCTGGACCAGCTTGTGATTGATTTATGTGATGAGAAAATATAACCTCGGAACAGAATTAATTGTGGTGACTATATCAATACAGTAGACTCTTTTCTATTCCCTCAGTTTGCCCACTCCCACACAGACTTTCACTGTAAGCAGTGTTTTGCAAAGATCTTGATGGCAAGGACTGTCAGCTCTGAGGAGGATGCTGAAACGTCTTCATTCTCCTGATAAATTACTATAGCTAAGACAGTTCCTTATATTGTTGTCATTTGCAGCTGACTCCCTCTTCTCCTTTCAAGTCTAGCTGCTCTTATTCCTTTGCTGTCCTGTGACCAACAAAGATTTGAAACACAGAAGTAAGATGCAGGTGGCTCAGATATTACCCCTGTGGGCAAAGTATCAGGTATCTACAAAGGGCTCTGTCCCAGTCTCTGATATAAGATATTCCAAGTCTTTCATCTGAAACATGTAATAAGAGCACTTGATCCTTGGATGTTGCTTTGCTGTCTACATTAATATTGAAAGCCTGGTTTATTGTGCTTAGTTTGTTGATTACCATAGCTGAATGTCTACCTCTGTGTATAGCTTTCAATATATGAAAAAGTAATCATTGGTTTACTTAGAAGTCAAATATACTGACAATCTTGTACTTCCATGGTGACAGATGTATGTAAGGAAAGTAAATTAAAGAAATACTTTCTTAGCAAAGGAAAGATTATATTGAGATTCAAT